>OU906970.1:5000-245000 GCA_918317495.1 Synanthedon vespiformis
AACCTAACCTAACCTAACCTAACCTAACCTAACCTAACCTAACCTAACCTAACCTAACCTAACCTAACCTAACCTAACCTAACCTAACCTAACCTAACCTAACCTAACCTAACCTAACCTAACCTAACCTAACCTAACCTAACCTAACCTAACCTAACCTAACCTAACCTAACCTAACCTAACCTAACCTAACCTAACCTAACCTAACCTAACCTAACCTAACCTAACCTAACCTAACCTAACCTAACCTAACCTAACCTAACCTAACCTAACCTAACCTAACCTAACCTAACCTAACCTAACCTAACCTAACCTAACCTAACCTAACCTAACCTAACCTAACCTAACCTAACCTAACCTAACCTAACCTAACCTAACCTAACCTAACCTAACCTAACCTAACCTAACCTAACCTAACCTAACCTAACCTAACCTAACCTAACCTAACCTAACCTAACCTAACCTAACCTAACCTAACCTAACCTAACCTAACCTAACCTAACCTAACCTAACCTAACCTAACCTAACCTAACCTAACCTAACCTAACCTAACCTAACCTAACCTAACCTAACCTAACCTAACCTAACCTAACCTAACCTAACCTAACCTAACCTAACCTAACCTAACCTAACCTAACCTAACCTAACCTAACCTAACCTAACCTAACCTAACCTAACCTAACCTAACCTAACCTAACCTAACCTAACCTAACCTAACCTAACCTAACCTAACCTAACCTAACCTAACCTAACCTAACCTAACCTAACCTAACCTAACCTAACCTAACCTAACCTAACCTAACCTAACCTAACCTAACCTAACCTAACCTAACCTAACCTAACCTAACCTAACCTAACCTAACCTAACCTAACCTAACCTAACCTAACCTAACCTAACCTAACCTAACCTAACCTAACCTAACCTAACCTAACCTAACCTAACCTAACCTAACCTAACCTAACCTAACCTAACCTAACCTAACCTAACCTAACCTAACCTAACCTAACCTAACCTAACCTAACCTAACCTAACCTAACCTAACCTAACCTAACCTAACCTAACCTAACCTAACCTAACCTAACCTAACCTAACCTAACCTAACCTAACCTAACCTAACCTAACCTAACCTAACCTAACCTAACCTAACCTAACCTAACCTAACCTAACCTAACCTAACCTAACCTAACCTAACCTAACCTAACCTAACCTAACCTAACCTAACCTAACCTAACCTAACCTAACCTAACCTAACCTAACCTAACCTAACCTAACCTAACCTAACCTAACCTAACCTAACCTAACCTAACCTAACCTAACCTAACCTAACCTAACCTAACCTAACCTAACCTAACCTAACCTAACCTAACCTAACCTAACCTAACCTAACCTAACCTAACCTAACCTAACCTAACCTAACCTAACCTAACCTAACCTAACCTAACCTAACCTAACCTAACCTAACCTAACCTAACCTAACCTAACCTAACCTAACCTAACCTAACCTAACCTAACCTAACCTAACCTAACCTAACCTAACCTAACCTAACCTAACCTAACCTAACCTAACCTAACCTAACCTAACCTAACCTAACCTAACCTAACCTAACCTAACCTAACCTAACCTAACCTAACCTAACCTAACCTAACCTAACCTAACCTAACCTAACCTAACCTAACCTAACCTAACCTAACCTAACCTAACCTAACCTAACCTAACCTAACCTAACCTAACCTAACCTAACCTAACCTAACCTAACCTAACCTAACCTAACCTAACCTAACCTAACCTAACCTAACCTAACCTAACCTAACCTAACCTAACCTAACCTAACCTAACCTAACCTAACCTAACCTAACCTAACCTAACCTAACCTAACCTAACCTAACCTAACCTAACCTAACCTAACCTAACCTAACCTAACCTAACCTAACCTAACCTAACCTAACCTAACCTAACCTAACCTAACCTAACCTAACCTAACCTAACCTAACCTAACCTAACCTAACCTAACCTAACCTAACCTAACCTAACCTAACCTAACCTAACCTAACCTAACCTAACCTAACCTAACCTAACCTAACCTAACCTAACCTAACCTAACCTAACCTAACCTAACCTAACCTAACCTAACCTAACCTAACCTAACCTAACCTAACCTAACCTAACCTAACCTAACCTAACCTAACCTAACCTAACCTAACCTAACCTAACCTAACCTAACCTAACCTAACCTAACCTAACCTAACCTAACCTAACCTAACCTAACCTAACCTAACCTAACCTAACCTAACCTAACCTAACCTAACCTAACCTAACCTAACCTAACCTAACCTAACCTAACCTAACCTAACCTAACCTAACCTAACCTAACCTAACCTAACCTAACCTAACCTAACCTAACCTAACCTAACCTAACCTAACCTAACCTAACCTAACCTAACCTAACCTAACCTAACCTAACCTAACCTAACCTAACCTAACCTAACCTAACCTAACCTAACCTAACCTAACCTAACCTAACCTAACCTAACCTAACCTAACCTAACCTAACCTAACCTAACCTAACCTAACCTAACCTAACCTAACCTAACCTAACCTAACCTAACCTAACCTAACCTAACCTAACCTAACCTAACCTAACCTAACCTAACCTAACCTAACCTAACCTAACCTAACCTAACCTAACCTAACCTAACCTAACCTAACCTAACCTAACCTAACCTAACCTAACCTAACCTAACCTAACCTAACCTAACCTAACCTAACCTAACCTAACCTAACCTAACCTAACCTAACCTAACCTAACCTAACCTAACCTAACCTAACCTAACCTAACCTAACCTAACCTAACCTAACCTAACCTAACCTAACCTAACCTAACCTAACCTAACCTAACCTAACCTAACCTAACCTAACCTAACCTAACCTAACCTAACCTAACCTAACCTAACCTAACCTAACCTAACCTAACCTAACCTAACCTAACCTAACCTAACCTAACCTAACCTAACCTAACCTAACCTAACCTAACCTAACCTAACCTAACCTAACCTAACCTAACCTAACCTAACCTAACCTAACCTAACCTAACCTAACCTAACCTAACCTAACCTAACCTAACCTAACCTAACCTAACCTAACCTAACCTAACCTAACCTAACCTAACCTAACCTAACCTAACCTAACCTAACCTAACCTAACCTAACCTAACCTAACCTAACCTAACCTAACCTAACCTAACCTAACCTAACCTAACCTAACCTAACCTAACCTAACCTAACCTAACCTAACCTAACCTAACCTAACCTAACCTAACCTAACCTAACCTAACCTAACCTAACCTAACCTAACCTAACCTAACCTAACCTAACCTAACCTAACCTAACCTAACCTAACCTAACCTAACCTAACCTAACCTAACCTAACCTAACCTAACCTAACCTAACCTAACCTAACCTAACCTAACCTAACCTAACCTAACCTAACCTAACCTAACCTAACCTAACCTAACCTAACCTAACCTAACCTAACCTAACCTAACCTAACCTAACCTAACCTAACCTAACCTAACCTAACCTAACCTAACCTAACCTAACCTAACCTAACCTAACCTAACCTAACCTAACCTAACCTAACCTAACCTAACCTAACCTAACCTAACCTAACCTAACCTAACCTAACCTAACCTAACCTAACCTAACCTAACCTAACCTAACCTAACCTAACCTAACCTAACCTAACCTAACCTAACCTAACCTAACCTAACCTAACCTAACCTAACCTAACCTAACCTAACCTAACCTAACCTAACCTAACCTAACCTAACCTAACCTAACCTAACCTAACCTAACCTAACCTAACCTAACCTAACCTAACCTAACCTAACCTAACCTAACCTAACCTAACCTAACCTAACCTAACCTAACCTAACCTAACCTAACCTAACCTAACCTAACCTAACCTAACCTAACCTAACCTAACCTAACCTAACCTAACCTAACCTAACCTAACCTAACCTAACCTAACCTAACCTAACCTAACCTAACCTAACCTAACCTAACCTAACCTAACCTAACCTAACCTAACCTAACCTAACCTAACCTAACCTAACCTAACCTAACCTAACCTAACCTAACCTAACCTAACCTAACCTAACCTAACCTAACCTAACCTAACCTAACCTAACCTAACCTAACCTAACCTAACCTAACCTAACCTAACCTAACCTAACCTAACCTAACCTAACCTAACCTAACCTAACCTAACCTAACCTAACCTAACCTAACCTAACCTAACCTAACCTAACCTAACCTAACCTAACCTAACCTAACCTAACCTAACCTAACCTAACCTAACCTAACCTAACCTAACCTAACCTAACCTAACCTAACCTAACCTAACCTAACCTAACCTAACCTAACCTAACCTAACCTAACCTAACCTAACCTAACCTAACCTAACCTAACCTAACCTAACCTAACCTAACCTAACCTAACCTAACCTAACCTAACCTAACCTAACCTAACCTAACCTAACCTAACCTAACCTAACCTAACCTAACCTAACCTAACCTAACCTAACCTAACCTAACCTAACCTAACCTAACCTAACCTAACCTAACCTAACCTAACCTAACCTAACCTAACCTAACCTAACCTAACCTAACCTAACCTAACCTAACCTAACCTAACCTAACCTAACCTAACCTAACCTAACCTAACCTAACCTAACCTAACCTAACCTAACCTAACCTAACCTAACCTAACCTAACCTAACCTAACCTAACCTAACCTAACCTAACCTAACCTAACCTAACCTAACCTAACCTAACCTAACCTAACCTAACCTAACCTAACCTAACCTAACCTAACCTAACCTAACCTAACCTAACCTAACCTAACCTAACCTAACCTAACCTAACCTAACCTAACCTAACCTAACCTAACCTAACCTAACCTAACCTAACCTAACCTAACCTAACCTAACCTAACCTAACCTAACCTAACCTAACCTAACCTAACCTAACCTAACCTAACCTAACCTAACCTAACCTAACCTAACCTAACCTAACCTAACCTAACCTAACCTAACCTAACCTAACCTAACCTAACCTAACCTAACCTAACCTAACCTAACCTAACCTAACCTAACCTAACCTAACCTAACCTAACCTAACCTAACCTAACCTAACCTAACCTAACCTAACCTAACCTAACCTAACCTAACCTAACCTAACCTAACCTAACCTAACCTAACCTAACCTAACCTAACCTAACCTAACCTAACCTAACCTAACCTAACCTAACCTAACCTAACCTAACCTAACCTAACCTAACCTAACCTAACCTAACCTAACCTAACCTAACCTAACCTAACCTAACCTAACCTAACCTAACCTAACCTAACCTAACCTAACCTAACCTAACCTAACCTAACCTAACCTAACCTAACCTAACCTAACCTAACCTAACCTAACCTAACCTAACCTAACCTAACCTAACCTAACCTAACCTAACCTAACCTAACCTAACCTAACCTAACCTAACCTAACCTAACCTAACCTAACCTAACCTAACCTAACCTAACCTAACCTAACCTAACCTAACCTAACCTAACCTAACCTAACCTAACCTAACCTAACCTAACCTAACCTAACCTAACCTAACCTAACCTAACCTAACCTAACCTAACCTAACCTAACCTAACCTAACCTAACCTAACCTAACCTAACCTTTTTTTTTTTTTTTTTTTTTTTTTTTTTTTTTTTTTTTTTTTTTTTTTTTTTTTTTTTTTTTTTTTTTTTGTCGAGGAGAAATCCTTTTATTGATCCCCTGCCGCTGGCTAAACGACAGGGGTATGTGGGGGTCGACCAGTATTT
Organism: Synanthedon vespiformis; assembly: GCA_918317495.1. Taxonomy (NCBI): domain Eukaryota; kingdom Metazoa; phylum Arthropoda; class Insecta; order Lepidoptera; family Sesiidae; genus Synanthedon; species Synanthedon vespiformis. The sequence goes on from OU906970.1 coordinate 10,881, forward strand.
CCGCTTGGCTTGCGCACGTGCAGGCGGAACTGGCCCCTACCCACTAAAACTCCCCGATGCCTCCTTTGCCCATTGAGTGGGGGGTGGACGGGCTCTGCCGAGGCAACTGCTCCGACCCACCCTCCTCGGGCGGCCTAACCATTGCTGGCTAGGCTGACGCCAACGGGGGGATTGCCCGGAGACACCCGAGCAATCCCCAGATGGAGGGGACCCGTGCAGGCACACACAGCCAGCCAGCCGTGTGCGCAGGTCCCCGAGGGCATTTGAAGGCGGGCTGATGCCCGCCTTCTCCTGCAACTCCTCCGAGCAGGGGACCAGGGGCCACCCCCCCAGGCCTCCCTGTTCCCCTGAACTCCAACAAAACACCCCGACGACAGCTGGCGAGAACTTGCATGGAGGGCTACAAGTCCTGCCCCAGCCGCCGGGGTGGCCTCCACAACGAGCAGGGGACCAGGGGCCACCCCCCCAGGCCTCCCTGTTCCCCTGAACTCCAACAAACACCCCGACGACAGCTGGCGAGAACATGCATGGAGGGCTACACGTCCCGCCCCAGCCGCCGGGGTGACTTCAACAAAGTGCGCTCCGCCACGAGCTCCGCTGAACGGAGCCCGCTCGGAGCACACGGGTGTGGGCCTTGTTGGTCCCCAACAACAATCCCATGGGACGAGGAAAGGCCGGTGAGAACCACCGGCCCCCCGCGACCCCATCGGATTGTTGAGGGTAAGCCCCCCCACCACGACAAGGTCATGGCCCACCTAGGGGGGGAACCTAACCTAACCTAACCTAACCTAACCTAACCTAACCTAACCTAACCTAACCTAACCTAACCTAACCTAACCTAACCTAACCTAACCTAACCTAACCTAACCTAACCTAACCTAACCTAACCTAACCTAACCTAACCTAACCTAACCTAACCTAACCTAACCTAACCTAACCTAACCTAACCTAACCTAACCTAACCTAACCTAACCTAACCTAACCTAACCTAACCTAACCTAACCTAACCTAACCTAACCTAACCTAACCTAACCTAACCTAACCTAACCTAACCTAACCTAACCTAACCTAACCTAACCTAACCTAACCTAACCTAACCTAACCTAACCTAACCTAACCTAACCTAACCTAACCTAACCTAACCTAACCTAACCTAACCTAACCTAACCTAACCTAACCTAACCCAAACCTAACCTAACCCAAACCTAACCTAACCTAACCTAACCTAACCTAACCTAACCTAACCTAACCTAACCTAACCTAACCTAACCTAACCTAACCTAACCTAACCTAACCTAACCTAACCTAACCTAACCTAACCTAACCTAACCTAACCTAACCTAACCTAACCTAACCTAACCTAACCTAACCTAACCTAACCTAACCTAACCTAACCTAACCTAACCTAACCTAACCTAACCTAACCTAACCTAACCTAACCTAACCTAACCTAACCTAACCTAACCTAACCTAACCTAACCTAACCTAACCTAACCTAACCTAACCTAACCTAACCTAACCTAACCTAACCTAACCTAACCTAACCTAACCTAACCTAACCTAACCTAACCTAACCTAACCTAACCTAACCTAACCTAACCTAACCTAACCTAACCTAACCTAACCTAACCTAACCTAACCTAACCTAACCTAACCTAACCTAACCTAACCTAACCTAACCTAACCTAACCTAACCTAACCTAACCTAACCTAACCTAACCTAACCTAACCTAACCCAAACCTAACCTAACCCAAACCTAACCTAACCCAAACCTAACCTAACCAAAACAAAGCAAAGCAAAGCAAAAAAAAAAAAAAAAAAAAAAAAAAAAAAAAAAAAAAAAAAAAAAAAAAAAAAAAAACACTACTTACTATAGCACCAGTGCCGCCCCATCTGTACGTGTGTGCACTGATATCTTTGTTTTTTAATTTTATTTTTACTTGATTGCATAAAATGAATGATTTTGATACAGAAAATTTATTATCGAAATTAAAAGTAGACCATCAATGTCCAATATCTTACATTGTCCTTTCTTACAACGATATGCTAAATAAGGATGTACCTACCACTGTTTCTTTTTTTTCCTGAACTCTCAATTCCTTCTTACATACAGCAGTAGTTCTATCTCCGAGCTCCATTTTGATACTGTCTCAGTACTGTCGCAGTGTGGTGTGGCGTGTCTGGTGTCTGTACGGTGTCTAGTTTGGTACCACGGTGCCGTCATGGTGTCCCGGTGAAATATAGCCCTCCCAGTAACCATTTCCTGGCTAATCTTCAGATCAACTATGGTTTTTAATGCTCCTGTGGCGTCGCTACTTTTTAGCAACAGTGTACAATTGAGTAGACAGCTAGTCAGCCTGTCTGAGGACATTTACCTTCGAAATATCCGCCTTGTAGTTCTCCAAATATATCTCAACTCATGGCTATTCTATTCCGAAGATCCGCGACTTGATGTTGCTTTCGATCTCTTATAAAATGCTATTATATTATGTGAGTCGAGTTATCGGTCACAAATTCACAACAGTGGGCTTATATAAGAGTATATCACTGTGTACTGACGTGCTATATATGGCGTTCATTTCGATATTGTGATGTGATTCGGATTAGGATTAGGATCATTTTCCTTACTTAATTTCGTACTTAACACCACTAAACCACTACACTAAACCTAACCTACACTATACCTACCCAACACTAAACCTAACCTACACTAAACCTAACCTACACTAAACCTAACCTACACTTAACTACTCAGCTAATCTCGGCCTACTTTACTCTCCGCATGTGACGGTTTAATGTTCATTTTGCTGAACTCTCTCTTGGACTTTCCCTCATGGTACTTGTTCCTTGTTCACTAGTCGGTCTTGCGGCAATATTTCTTTATATTGCCTTCCTGTTCACTCAACTACTAAGGAACTTATTTTCAGAGCACGTTCTGCTAAATGCTTTAAGTGTGCCCCCCTGCGGTCCACTTGATTGTAGCAACGCCATAAGTGCTACAAGTGCGCTGCCAACCATAGATGGATTATGGATAAGTGATAAGGAAGGGATGGGGTAATGGGTTCTGGCTCACCAAAACACAACAGCACAAATGCTATTATTTCATGATGGTATTCTGGTAAGGTGGTGGTTACTGCCGGCAGACGGGCTACCCAATTGACTGCGAAACGCAGTGTGCCCTACCACTTTTCAAATCCAGACCTGTCAGTTTTGAAAATTATATTAAAATTTCAAAAGTTGACCCCGCTGGGAATCTAACCCGGGGCCCCTGAGATTCGATTTCTTTAGGATTTTAGAAAAATTAGAAGCATTACAATTACAATTGTAAATTAACTAGTAGAAATTAAGTATTGGTAAGTACTTCAGAACCTAATACCTACTTTAAGCATTAATTAATGAAGAAAATCAATAAAGCAGATACCTGCTATATTTAAATATCTTTTCATTTACAAATGGTAAGATAAGTAAAGTATAGGTATACCTACTCCTACAGATAATCCAATATAAATTCAAATTCAAATTCAAATATTTTATTGCAAACCATAATGTATAAACGATGTTACAATATAAAAATTTAGACCAGTGTTATGGACCCTGTTGGGCATGCAACTTAGGGACTAGGAGAGAGGAAGCATATATATACATATAAGTATACATAAGCCTATAAATATTTATATAAATATAAAAGAATTTTATTTTATTTAAATTAAACATATTTACATTTATATTATTTATATTTAAATAATAATATTATCTAAAAAATATTCATTTACATTATAATAACATTTAGTATGTAGGATTTTTTTTAATTTTTTTATAAATATGATATCATTTTCTTCTTTTTTTAAGTTAACTGGCAATTTATTATATATCTTTATAGAAGAATTGAAGGTATAGGTAGAATTTAATTTTAATCGTGATGATGGTAATATTAGATTATTTTTATGTCGTAGGGTATATTTACAAGGCAAGTCTTCACGTTTTTTATAAAATTGTTTATATTTTCGTACAAATTTACACATTTCCAAAATATATTTCCAAAATAAATTTACACATTTCCAAATTACAATATACAAATTGTAACATCACTTAAAAATAGGTAACATTTAATGTGCAAATATATTATAGATTATTGTGGGAAGTTGCAGTCATTCTTTGTAACTTATATGAATTTTGTTTTTTTTTTGTATTCATTTTCTTATTCCTTTATACGTTTTTAAATTATAAAAACAGAGAGTATAAATTATGTTCCTTGCTTTGCTTGCTTGCCTTGATCTGAAATCACTTTTGTTTGAGTCAGCTATTCAGCTTAGAGCAACCAGAGTATGATATAATTTATTATTATTAAGCCTTTATTCAGATAAGAGTAGGTTTACATTATATAAATATAAAGTTACATTTTGTTTACATTTTTTTTTTTTTTTATAAGCTACACATATACATAAAAATAACAAAAATACACATTTGAGACATTGTTGTTGTTCCTCATTTCTTTTCCCTTTCCTTATTTTTCTTATCTGTTTGCCGTTTGGCATAGGCAGGCGGTGTCAACTTTGTATGTAGGAGATTAGAATACCTATTAGGGATAAAAATGTTTATTGCTATTAGAAAAAATAATTTTAACCTGGTTAATTATATCTGGTAACACCATTCTTTCCGTGACAAAACCAAAACAAAACAAACCAATATGGCGTATCATATGTGATCGTATCGGTGGCATTTTTATTTTCATTTCGTTTACTGTTGAATTTATTCTTTTTTTACCTGTGTTTTCTGTTATCTACGACGCGAGTTGAGTTGATTAGTTTCCTCCTCCGTCTACGTATTACGTTTACGTGAGACAGTGACTCTTGTGAAGTGAGTGATTTTAGAATTTAGTGAATAAGTGCAGTTCACAATTCAGTACTAATTAAGTGCACTAAATTATAAGGTTTTTAATTTGATGTTATTTTAATTTTTTAACTTTATATAATAAGAAAATCTGTCAATAAATGATATGTGGTAATAACAAAAAGTTTTATTTCATTCATTACGGTGACTTTTACCATCGTGACTTTTTACATTCTAGTCTAGCCATATTATGGTCATAATGTATTTCCATCCATTTAATTAGAATTAGAACTACTAGAATGGTTAAAAAGTCACGATGACAAAAGTCACTCGTACGCAATACCACCAAAGTCAGAAAATTACCAAGTAGTACCAATTGAAGTATTGAAAAATGCCGCCTTTCAGAAGTACCTTGGGTTAAGCCTAGATGGCGCTACAAAGGCAATCCATTCTACGTTTTTTTGTATGAAGTTGTCATTCTTCGACGAAAGGAGTAATAATGTTCTGTGGGCATAGGCCTTCTCCAAATATTTCCATTCTTTCCTGTTTCTAGTTTTCCTCGGCCACACGTTTCCTGCTGTTTTTTTCACATCATTTGCCCATCTCATATGCTGTACTCATAGAGTATGATATAATAGTGTTCTGTGAATATACTCATTTGGGCATTTTGGGTATGATCCACAGAACACATTATACTATCGCATATAAATAGATTAAAATGTAACAACTAAGCACATTATATCATTGCATTTGTGATTGTTATTAAAAATTTAAATCAATCAATAACATTTTACATTACACGTAAAGTATAGTATATATATATATATGGCATAGACAAAAATATACTAACGTCATAGAATAATAACTAAAGCATAGAAGTAAAGCTAAAATAAAAGCAAATATTTATAGTGTGTTGCTTCTTACACCATTGCATTAAAGCCATAAATTAAAGAGAGACAAATATACTGTCACTAGTTGGTCGTCTGGCTGTTCCGTACCAGGGTGACCTATACATTAAATTATCCATATATATTTCACTAGCGTAGCGAATTGTAGATAAAATTGTATAAAATTGTATAATAATATTATTTAATCTTTTTATCGAACGTGTCTTATTTCGTAAACAATCTTTTCATTGTAGTTTTTTTAGATTACCTACCTATTTAAAAATATAAATTTACGAGTACCTTAAATATAAATACATTAATAGTAATTTATAAAGCATTTTTATTATTTCAAAAGACAATTTACATAAGAAGGCGTGCCAAGATTGTTTACTATAGATATGTAAGTAATATATTCATACTTAATATTATAAGTGTGAAAGTAACTCTGTCCGTTAAGTACCTTTTCACGCTTTAAATACTCAACCTGAATCTAATGATCATAATGAAATTTTGCATACACGTCAGGGATACCGGAAAGGACATAGGGTACCTTTCATCCAGAAAACAAGTGCTGTTCCCGAGGGATCATCTAAAATTTAAAAAAACTAACCCCTTAACAAAATCACTTACCGATGGTAATTTATAAACATCCTCGTTTTGTTTTCTGGACGTATTAGATTTAGTCCTGGGGCTGAACAAGTAGGTAATCAGAGAATTCAGATATCTAATTAGTGTTATTATTGATGTGATGATTTATTATATTTTGATAACCAAGAAACACACAAAAACGTTGTCACTCGTGTCACAACACTAGTCACATACATACAGATAAGTAAAGTTGACACATTGCGCAAATGATTTGTTAACGTTTAGCCAGCCTCTTTAAATCGGTATCATTAAACGGCACCAAGTACGTAAAGGAACCACGTATGATGTTTGTACTGGGTACGCCGGTCAAAAATAAGAACAAAGTTTGTATGTTTATCTCTTTCTGACTTACGGCTTCAATGCATTGGTGTAAGAAGCAACACACTATAAGTACAGATCGCGCGGCGAGAGTTTGGCTTTGACCTTCGGGTTGAGGGGATTACTGCGCATGGGTACTGTCACGCACACAATACTATATATCATTTTCCGTGCTTGCCTTTTTAAAACAATGTTTTTTTTACGCATTTTCAAATCACTTTTTAATATTTAACAAAAAAAACTTAACTGACAAACTTAAACAAACAAACTCAACAAATAATAACAATCGACAACAATAAACAATTAACGAAAATAGCAATTCACTTGTGAACGTGATTGTACAACAGGAGTGCGCGGTACGTCGTATCGATGCGAGAGGCAGGGAACGACTGGAGCGCCAATCAGAGCACCGCGTGCGCCTACACACCCGCCCCGCACCCCGCTAATTGCCCGTTGATACCCAATTTCTGATTTCTGCGCAATAACGGTCAAAGCCAAACTCTCGCCGCGTGATCTGTATTGATTTTTATTTTAGCCTTACTTCTATGCTTTAGTTATTATTCTATGACTAACGTAAATATTTGGTATAGCCACAGAGCACCCTTCGGGTATTATTGTTAAGCGGCATTTAACATGTAAATGTACACGCGCACATTCCATACGTAGATTTTTTAGATTGAGATTTACCTACCTATCCAACCTCTGAATCCCCGATGTTTAATTTATTTTGGGGGCATTGTTGTTAACTTTAAAATTAGACCTGGCAACACTCGGCAGGCAGAATGTCAAACTGTCAATTGTGACAGCGAAAACAAAAGTCAATGAAACAAACAAAAGTCGCACACAGAATAATAACTTGATGGAGTAGTATAATATTTAATTGGAAATGTTCGATTGAGTGTCCACGCGGTACCTGTTCCTAGCACAATGCGAAATTGCTTTTATTGCTTACTGTACGGCTACAGCGGCTACACGTCTAGCTAAATCTTTGGCGGTAGCGGTGGTCTAGGAGCGTCGCTTTTGGAGGTGAGTGGTGGACGGTGGCAAGTGGCAAACACGCATCAGGTGGCTTTGTTTACGGTGCGGCCATGTGACTCGTGTCAGGCGACCTTCGAGCCGTAATTTAATGACCGGCGTAATCCAGTTAGCGCACGTTTGAAACGCGATTATCTCTCAGTAGAGCGATGTTCTTGGGGACTAAGTGATTTGTTTGTGACGCAGGCCAGAGGTCGAGTGGCCGCTCCCCGGTCAACATGAAGCCCCAAGACGACTACAGGAACGGAGACGGTCAGTATCCATTTGTTTTGATTATACATAAATAAAAACACGTGTCCAATGTTGGTGAATATCATTTATTGCTATATGTAAGTACCTACCGAGTACACATTGTTGTGTTTACAAGTGAAACAAGTTTACTTACAAGTTGTAACTCAATATTACGAGTAGAATCAAGTGCAAATAAAATTGTTTTCTATGTTTTTAAAATCGTTAATCATAAATGTACATAACTCATTTTATAAGAAATGTACACAAATTGTCCAACCTGTCCAATTTGTCCACAATATCTAAGATAGATAATGATATAATTTGTATCTACTATGGGATTTTAATACATTGGAGTCTATATTTTACATCAATGTATAACTTAAAAAAATAATAAAAATTTGGGAACTTAAAAAAGTATTATTTACCAGTAAATAGAGCCTACAGTAGTTATTCCAATGGCCATCATATATATGAATATTGACTTAAAAAAATGGAGTTATTATAGTGTACAGATATATGAAATCATGTAATTAGCCATTGTCATAATGTTTCATTTTCATAATGTACACTAATGACCTCTGTCACCATTATGAGCAAATAATTTAATTATATCTCTTGGATGACAGTGTCACTTGTAAATGAGTTTACTTTATGCGTTGTCTCACAACTAGAGAATAATATAATTGATTTAGTGTTTCACAGTTGGTTGATATGGTTTTCAAGACCTATGAGACAATAAAAACGTGATGTTAAGATGTAAACACTGTCAGCTGGGATGCAAGTACACTATTTTAATTTGGCCTAATATTTCTTACATCAAAATATATTTTGTAAGGTACAAATGGCGACTATGTAAATAAATACAATGATAAAAATGTTTTGAAGTGTGTGATTATTGTAAAAAGCGTTATTATTTAAGAGATAAACAATCATGGGATTAGTTGTATCATAAATTGATAATTCAAGTTAATCCAATCTAAAAACATTGAATTTATAAATATGCAATTTCAAAGTAAATTATATAATGAAATTGTAATCCTTTTTTTTATAAGTTAAACATAATACCTACCCTACCTAACGGAACTGACACTAATGGCTACTATTGGGTCAATTTGTGACTAAACTATTGTGACACTAAATTGCAGGTCAGTCGCACTCAAGCGACAGCGAAGGCTCGTCGGGAGCGCTCGAGGATGAGCTGTCGCTGGACGACCGCGCGGCGCCTGCGCGGACGCTTAACGCGCTCAACGCGCTGCGCAAGTCGCGGCAGCACTTCGACGTGGTCGTGGTGGCCGAGGGCGCCGAGGTGCCCGCGCACCGCGCAGTGCTCGCCGCCGCCTCGCCCTTCCTGCTCGAGGCACTCGCTGACCCTGGCGTTGCGCTGCGTGTCGAGGGCGTGGGCGCGGACGCTCTGCGCGCGCTAGTCGAGTACGCGTACACGGGCCGCCTGCGGGTGCGCGACGCGGCTGACGCGCGCCGTCTCTATCGCGCCGCCTGGCGCTTGCGCGTGGACGCCGTACGCGCGCCGCTCGCCGAGCGCCTGCTGCGTCGGCCTGCGCCCGCCGACTGTCTCGAGTTGCGCTCGCTGCCGGCGCTGGAGCCGGCGCAGCGCGCGGCGCTTGACGCGTACATCGCGCAGCACTTGGACGAGGTGTGCGCGGCGGGTGCGCTGGCCGCTCTGCCGCTACTGCGCCTCGAGCTGTTGCGCGAGAGCAGCGTGGACGACGGCGAGGAGGCGCCGCGCGCGGTGGCCGAGGCGGTCCTCGTGTGGTTGCGCGCGCAGCTCGCCCGCCACGACGACCTCGAAGAGCTGTGCTCACGCACGCACCTCCTGTTCGTGGACGGCGACGGGGCGCTGCGCGACTGCGGGGAGCTGCCGGCAGCTCGCGGCGACGGGCCCGAGCTGAACGAGTACAGACGCGAGGCGGCCGAGAGGGAGACGAGGAGGGGGGTGACGCGCGGGGCGGAAACGCCGACGGCTCCGACGTCCATGGATGCCGAATGGGCCGTGGTGGCGGCTCGGGGGCACGGAGAACGCGCTACGCGCGCTCTGCTCGCCCTGCGGGGTCAACTGGCGGCTTTGCGCGTCGCCTGGCGCATGGTTCCGGGCGGGGGGCCAGTCGCGAGAGGTGGCCCTCTAGGTGGCGCGCACGAGCGTGAAGAGGAGGCAGCGCGGGCCGAGCTGCCGACGGCGCGGTGCGCGCACGGCACGGCGGCGCTCGACGGCCGGCTACTTGTGTGCGGCGGCTACGACCGCGCGCGCGTGCTGCGCTCTGCCGCCGCCTACGACCCTGTCACCAACGCGTGGAGCCCGCTGCCCGACATGCGCAGTGCGCGTGCACGCTTCCCGGCGGCTCGGCTCGGCGAACGAGTGTTCGTGCTCGGCGGCAGCGACGGGCACGCGGAGCTGGACTCGGTGGACGCGTACTGCGAGGGTGCGTGGCGTGCACATGCCAAGATGCCGTTGGCGCGCTCGCACGCTGCGGCGGTGGCGGTGGAGGAGCGCGGCGAGCTGTACGTGATCGGCGGCTGGGCGGGCGGGCTGAGCGTGAAGCGCGTGCACCGTTACTCGCCGGCGGAGGGCGTGTGGGCGGAGGCGGCGCCGCTGTGCGCGGGCCGCTCGCAGTGTGCGGCCGTGCTGTGGGCGGGTGCGCTGTGGGTCCTAGGCGGCTGTGACGCGTGGCGGTGCCTCGCATCCACGGAGACGCTGGCGCTGGGCGCAACGGGCGCGTGGGTGCCAGGGCCGCCGCTGCCAACGGCGCGGCGTTCGGTTGGCGGCGCCGTGTGGCGTGGGCGGCTCGTGTCCGCGGGCGGATCAGACGGCGCTGCGTCGCTCCGGCGCACGGACTGGCTGCTGCCGGATGGTGGGGGGTGGGCAACGGGGCCGGGGCTGAGGCGCGCGCGCGCCGCACTAGGACTGGCCGTGCTGGACGACGTGCTGTACGCTGTCGGAGGCTACTCGGGCAAAGAGTTCCTGTCGTGCGTCGAGTGCCTCTACGAACCAGACGGCGAATGGACGACGCTATGCGCTCCGCCGCCCCCCCGCGCGCTCCATTCCCCGCACTCGCCTCACCCCCCTCACTCGCCCGACGAAGAGGGCTCACACGATGTGTAGTCGGCCCCCGAATTGGCACTTCGGTAGATGCGTGAGTGCACATTCACACTCGACACATTCCGATCTGTATCGCATTCAATTTAGACGTTATAATTTTAAATCATTTCTTGTTCATTTGTGACACCACAGATGAACACGGTGGAAGTTTCGATCGCCATCAACGAAACTGACCAAAAATATGATTATCTCAGAGTAAATAAGATTGATTAATAGATTTATTTTCTTATTCCAACTCAATATAACTTAAAAATAATTGTAAGGAACTGTATTTAATAATGTTTAAACCTTGATTAAATAATCTCAATATGTTATGTTGTTGTGTGGCATTTTGTTGGTTGACGCTTAAGGGAGTGAGTACGTTCTATCAGCCAATGCAACTGAACAGTGTTGTACGTGACTCCAAAGGTGTTGTGGCGGTCGAACAGTCCACTCGGGGGGAAGTGCAGTTGGAGGACTAGTTGATATTGTATATTTGTGCATTTCGTAAACAAAAAAGCTACCTCAAAATTAATTGAAGATATTTGTGAGTGGAACTAAATTGGGTCCGCTTGTCCGCAAAAGACACTACTGTTAAGGTCCGTTATATATAATGATGTAGGAAAGTGGACGGCATGTGATAGGGACGAGGCGACGACGGTCGCCGTTCGTCCAGTATTAATATTACTTGTATTCTTTATTTAAATAAATTGCATTTTATTGTCATAACGAGTTTTATTTGTTCACGTTTGGAATACATTTCTTTAAATTAATTGGAAGCGAGGTCACGCGCGCGCGTCACGCGCTCTCCGCCTGGAACAAAAGAATGGTTTAGTTAGATGAAGCACTCTAAAGGCTAGTTCCCAATAGGTAATTTAGTAACTAAACATTGGAGCAATTGAAATATTTTATGTCAAATCATCATGAATGCTTATGGTACGTTAAGGTCTGCACATTATAAAATTAGTTTCTTATTTATCAAACAAATTTCTTCATCCACCTCTGCAAAATTATCTTATTTGCATTATTGTGTCACATTAAACACTAATGCGAAAGTTTTCTGGGCAGTAGTTTGGCTACTAAACTAGTCTGAACAAGCCTTAAGGGCACGTTTTCACTATGTCGTAGGTTCTAGCTGTTAAAGGGCATAGAAAGTGTGTCATAATGATCATTGCAGAACTAAAGATACTGGGAACGGGACGTAACGCACCTGCAACTCGAGGATGAGCTTGGCGAGTGTGTGCCTCGCGCCCAGGTCGAGCGAGGGGAGGGCGCTGGGTGGGGGGAGAGGGGAGGGGGGCGAGCGAGCGCCCCCCACCACTAGTCCCGGCTCGGGTGCGCGCACGCACTGCAGCGTGGTGCTCGCGGCTAGCAAGTCCGCGACCGAGGCCGAGGCTGCGCCTCGCCACTGGCCCGAGGCAGACTCGTAGTCTTGGCGGTGAAAGGCGAGCGCGAGGCGACGGCGCGCGTTGAAACGACCCGTGTTCACTTGGGGCTTGTTGCCGGCGGCGTCCACGAATCGCGGATGCAAGTACTGCGCGAATCGGGAGAAGGGCAATGGCAGGAACCACTGCACGCCCAAAATGCAATTCATGCGCACGCGGTTCAGAAAGTCCTCATTGAACTCCACATCGGCTGTGGTTAGCAGTAGCACTAGTGCGTCGCGTGTCAACGATGGTAACACCTCGTTTAGGGCCGAGCGAGCTGTGTCTTCTGCTTCGGTTTTGGGGCTCGGTTCGACTAATCGGATATTTGTGTCGCGATATTTCGTGTGAAGTGTGTCTATTGCCTCGCGTACTGATGCTACTTCACATCGAACGACCAGTACTAGTGCGGTGTTTTTGTCGCGTTGCAAACAAACCGCCTCGTAGTGACGCAAAAAAGTCAGCGCATCCTCATTACAAGCCACCATCACTACTAATGTGACGCGAGCGCTTTCAGTCACATAAGGCACGGGTACGAGGCGCGCGGCGCCCAATGGACGAACTAACTCCAATTGGCGCAAAGCGCCAACATTATCCTTTTGTACTTGCAATAAGAGGCGATAGCGGAGGGCTACTGGCGCGTCCCACATCCATGCGCCTTCTAATAAGCGCGCGCTACCCCCGTAGCGTAATTCGGCCCACTCGCGCGCCGCATCCATCGCCAAACGCGTGGCATCGGCCCAGACGCCCCTGAGTGACGCTACAGCGCGGTGATCGTCCGGCATGAAGGCGTGCGTGGCGTTGAAAGGCGTCCAGCGCGCGTGATCGAAGCGCGTGTCGGGTCTCGGCGGTGCAGGGCCCACGTCCGCCCTCAGGCCCCAGGGCCACGTGACGTTGCGGTATCCGGTCGGAAGGCGTCTGGTGGAGCGCGTGATGGAGGCGCGCGTGGCGGCCACTCGTCTGGCGACTCGCTCGAGATGCACTCGCGAGACGAAGGCGTGCAAGTGGTAGAAGGCGGCAGGCGAGTGCAGTGGGCGCGCAGTGACGGCGTCCGCTAGCGCCGGCGTCAACGCAGCCGACAGCTGATCCTCCTCCAGCCAAACGGACGTGTACTTCTCGCCCTGTCACAACAACATTAGATGATTCAACAAACTCTGTTGAAGAGGGGCAGAAATGTCTGGAGTGGGGAAAGCGCAAGTTAGCATGCTCTTACTATATAAATATTACTGTAAGAAAATGAAAGATGTATTTCCAAGTCAGAAAATTATATAGAATTTCATTTATTAATACTGGTGTTGTAGGTAAAATTTACAATAATTAATGAAAAAGGACTTAATATGCAAATGTCCCTTCACACTGAAGGCTCTTGTAGAATTAAAGCAACAGTTAAATTGACCATTTGAAAAGTATGAGTCCATATTAATGGGAATCCCATAACAGTGACAATAAATGTACAATATGAATGGCTACAAACAAGTGACCATAAATGCCAACCTGGAAAATTGATGTTTCATATTTTGAGACATCTCAATATTAGTTTGATATGCAAATCTAAAATTGATCCACATTTACACAAAATTGTGCTGTTAATCTATAGAACTCAACAGGATCACTATGCCTACCTGCAGTTGAGTGGTGCAGGAGAGATGCGCAGCATGTAAAACGCATCTGCCGATGTTCTCGTGATGATGCGGTGAATACGAGTTCCGCACACACCAGTCCAACTCATTGTGCACCGCCCGGAGCACTGAGTTTGATAGCAGAATGCCACCATCTGAAAAAACAGCTTTCATTTTAGGTTTATATACTAAAATAATGATTATGAAAGTTCATTCTGTCCGAAAAAGAAAATGTTGCATTCATTTGTATTTGTTGGAATAAAAAATGGTTCAGATCAGGAAATTTTTATCTTTATTAAGAGTTTTTGTCATGTATAGTTATTGGGCGTCTTTCCATTAGCGACGGGACGGCACGGCATGCCAGGGTTTCGTCTTTCCACTGAGCCGGTGTTGGACGCCGGTTTTTTTCCTTGGTGAAAGAAATATCGATGTATCGATATTTATAAAAATATCAGTATCAATTAGGTTTCTACAAGAAACTCTTATCATTGGGCGTCTTTCCATTAGCGACGGCACGGCCCGGCACGGCACGGCACGGCACGGCCCGGCTTGCCGGGGAAGTAAAAATGTATGAAACTATATGGCTCGTCTTTCCACTACCGACGGCACGGCCCGGCCCGGCACGGCACGGCAGTTGACTCCCGCCGGCGCCGGCCGGCTTGGGCGTAACTGCATGTGTGTTGTATATGAATTGTAGCCGTGTGCGTGTGTGAGTGCTACCCAAGGGCTTGTTGAAAAAGTATCGATATATCGGTGTATCGATATTTTTAATTGGATATATTTATATTTATGGCCGATATATTGATACTTATATACTTAGATACAAAATATCCAACATCGAAAATTATATCGGAAACAATATTTTTTTAGCATAAACTACCTGAGATAAAATCAGAGCCTTATCAATACTAATAATAAATCTGTAGGGATCGGTCATGGAGTAATTTACTTTGTTTTCAGAAATATCGTGTATCGTGAAACTAAATTGACCATTTTTAGAATTTTTTTCTGTATGTATGTATGTATGTATGTATGTATATGTGTGTATGTATGTATGTATGTATGTGTGTATGTATGTATGTGTGTATGTATGTATATATGTTCTTCCATCACTCTTAAACGATTTAACTGATTTTCATGAAACTTGGGAGATAAACATTTACAAGTACGGAACACGTGATAGGCTACTTTTTATCTTTTTTAACGCGGACGAAGTCGTGAGCAACAGCTAGTCTATAAATAAATTTAAAAGTGTCATTAAAACTAATATTATATATGTTGCTTCAAATTAAGCGTAATTGTTGTAATTTTATATTTTATAGATGACGAAATAATAATATCCTAAGTTTCTTTCGGGGTTTCTTCTCAGGATCGTTTTTTTTTTCTGAAACCTTAGTAAATTTAAGTTTATTATGACAATGATAAGAGTTTCTTGTAGAAACCTAATTGATACTGATATTTTTATAAATATCGATACATCGATATTTCGATATTTTCCGACATCCCTATCAAGGAAAAAACCGGCGTCCAACACCGGCTCAGTGGAAAGACGAACCCCGGCATGCCGTGCCGTGCCGTGCCGTGCCGGGCCGGGCCGTGCCGGGCCGTGCCGTCGCTAATGGAAAGACGCCCATTGTCAAAATAAACTTAAATTTACTAAGGTTTCAGAAAAAAAAAAAACGATCCTGAGAAGAAACCCCGCAAGAAACTTAGGATTATTATTTTGTCATCTATAAAATATAAAATTACAACAATTACACTTAACTTGAAGCAAAATCAAAGTATATAATATTAGTTTTAATGACACTTTTAAATTTATTTATAGACTAGCTGGTGCCCGCGACTTGGTCTGCGTTAAAAAAGATAAAAAGTAGCCTGTCACGTGTCCCATACTTCTAAATGTTTATTTACCAAGTTTCATGAAAATCAGTTAATTCGCGTAAAAGTTATGAAGAAACATACATACAATACCTACTATTACAGATTTATTATTAGTATTGATAAGGCTCTGATTTTATCTCAGGTAGTTTATGCTAAATATAAAGAAAGACGAGCCATATAGTTTCATACATTAGTTATACATCATTCATAGTTCGGCCGTGCCATCGCTAATGGAAAGACGCCCATTGTCTAATGCAGTCAAGGCTTTTAGAACACATACATCAATTAGGTAATTTGTTTGCCTATAAAATATCCCCCCGCTGAATTCTAGTCCAATACAAAGTGAGCCACCGAACAATCAGATATCAACATGAATCAAAAGCAAAATGCAAAATGAAATTGTAACATACCCAGTGTGCAGTAATGAGTGTCGTCTTCGGCTACCATCCCCATGTACACGTCCGCACTGACGCTCAGCTTCGAGACCAACTCGTCAAGTCGTCTAGCGTTCACGAAGGTCGCGTCCGACACCAAGAAGAAAAAGTCATACTCCTCCAAGTAATTGTCGGCCAGATATTTCAGGGCGTGGAAGGGTTTGAGCATTTCGCGAGTGTCAGTAAAGCCGACGACGTTGGCGAGTCCCGGGGCCGCTTGCAGGGCGCTCGCCGTGATGAAGAACTTCAACGAGGGCAGTAATCTGGCGGCCGTACGGTTTAAGGCGCTCGCGCGAGTGCTGAGCACTGCTTCCGAGCTGAGTACGCCAGAGAGGAGTGAGTTGCGCATGCCGAGCTCGGTGCTGTAGTAGCGAGGCCTTTGCAAGGTGCGCCCGAGCGCTTGCGCTTGCGCAGGACCGGGCGGCTTCTCTTCGCGCTGCGGCTCGAACTCATCGGCCGGCGAGAGTGTGCTGGCGAGGCCTGTGCAAGTCCGCGGCTCGTCTTCCAACGGCACAGCCACCAAGGCCACCCACACTCCCACCGCGAGGCCCACCAGGAAGTACGAGTTGTGCTTCGCTTGCGACACAACGAAGCGAGACAGCATTTTCATTTCTTCTATCTCTTATACCACTAAACCAACAAAGTAACAAGAACGATGTAGATGTCGAGCATGTTCACATAAGAAGAAATAAATTCATTTATAAAGTATATTATTGTTCATTCATAAATACTGAAATTGCAACAAGATTTTTTGCAAACGATTTACAAGTAAAATTAAAAATTTCATTTGTATAACGTCAACGTCAAAAGTCAAAAAATGACGTTATTTATCAACGTTAATCACTGTCAAACTAATTGTCATTTTGTTCGAGATCCATTACGGCGCGGTGACTTGATATAAATCTAGCGCATTTGTTCTGGATGTGCCATAGTTTTCGCGTCTTCGCAACGTTCGCAACGGAAAATTTTCTTTTCAACCGTCTAAAACGAAAAAAACAAAAACGGAGGAGGTTCTCAATTTGACGCGTATATATTTTTTTATATATGATCACGCATAACATAAGTTTTACAGAGTAGTGCAAAACAGGGGTGATTGATTGTTCACTCACTGATTGTAGGATTGTAGCGTATGACCACGCATAACTTTTTACAGAGTAGTCCGATTTTGATAATTCTTTTTTTAATGGATAGGGTACATCGAAGTTGGTCTGGTATAAATTTGGAAAAATAATTCCTACCCTAAGGGCGGGAAAATTAAAAATTAGGCATGTAGTAAATAGTATATTATAGCCACAAAAAATTATAAAATAAAACTTTTTAACAAAAAATTAAACCGCCGAAAAAACTGAAAAGCAAAAAATTATTTTAGTTTAAGAACTTTAGTTATTAAGGCTAAATAATTTTTTGCTTTTCAGCAGTTTTTTCACGCCACAAATTAGATTGTAAAAACTGTAAATATTTTGTAAAACTGTCTCAAATGCGGTATTTAAACGAAACAAGCCCTGGGACAGAGTATCAAAAGAAATTTTGGGCGTTCGCATTCTGTTTTTAAACAAAGACGCGATCATCTACCAGACAAGCGATACTAGTGTTTTCGAAAGAAGCCTTACACAAAACACGAACATCGCCAAAGACGACTATACTGAGCCCTCAACCCACTGACTGAGACGCCCTAAAAAAGAACACTACTGAGCCCCGAAATATACGACGCACGAAGCGCCTTTTATCGGGAACAGATAATTTTATTCTTCATACATTTTGTACTTTGTAGACGTTTATCAAAATGTGTATAGAAATGTTGTAGGTTCCCCGATCCTACATTTCCCCGAAACACACACCCTTTTTGTATCCGGATCCGAATCCGCATCAGGCTTACAATTAGCCAAACCACGAAAACGGCGACAATGACAACTCAGTCCGTTTCAAAACGCGAACATTATCAAAGCTTAGCTCCGAAACAAACGACGCACGAAGCGCCAGGGTGGTTTCTTTTCAATAAAATATATTCCCATTGCAATTTCCGTTTCTTGGTTATCGTCTTTTCAAAACGGTATTTTATTTATTTTAGGATATCTGCTATGAATAGTTATAAAATGGCGCCAGTGAATAAATCTAGCCTTACCTACTAGTCTAACTACTAATTCCATGATTAATACCTATTGTCAATAATTATCATGCAATGCAATTTGCTACATGTGATTTGGAGTGCCAAATGTTTAGAGACTATCGAAAGGGCTCAGTAGTACAGTTAATTCATTTCATTGAAGCCAAGTGGAGCACATTACCGTGGGCCACTGACAATGACACCATTGTGCTACTGACACCCTGACCACTCATCCAACGTGCTCGTCAAAGTCGAGTAGCTCGAAAATATTTATATAATATACTAGCTGGTGTCCGCGATTTCGTCCGCGTTCTCTATAACCTATCTATAGCTTTCTTCGATAAATGCAAAGACTTTTTTCAATTCGAACCTGTCGTTCCTGAGATTAGCGCGTACAACCAAGCAAACAAACAAACAAACTCTTCAGCTTTATATATTAGCGTAGATAGGTTTATTAATATATTAAGTTGAAAGTTATTGAATATTTTATGATTTTTTTGTGAAATCAAGTAAATTTAATACAATTTCACTAATTTTTAAAAAGCCCTAAAACTGTTTGAAATCTCGCCGAGCGCTCCGTTTCGTACAACTTTTTACCCTTAGATAACCACAAAGTTTCAAAACTAGATTTAAATAAGCGAAGTACTTTCATTTCACAAGTTTTGTAATTAGCTTCTCAGGAAGTTTTATTCGTCAGGAAGGAACATTAGGAATTTTTGAAAACTCTCCTGAAGCGAAACTTGATTTCTTCTGTGCGGAATAGGATGTTTGAGATCTACACTTCTATAACATGTTTGATGGTTTTTTTTTTCGGAACTATTAAAAAAATATAAAATTTAAGATTTTCATTTATAATTCCACTCTAAGCCTAAGCGGTTCTGAAGCGCCTCTAGGTAACCTTAATAGGAAATCAAATGAGCAGGACAAACCCCAAAATGTTGGCAAGTGGGGAAATCGCTTGCTTATTGAACCATTAATGAGTATGATTTAAATTAGACAATTAGTTGGGCATCGTCCCCGCCTTCTAACGGCCGCAAATAAATAGTTCGCGTTAGTATCGAATGCAATCGGTCGCGTTGGGGACGTAGGAACAAGCGCAGAGATGTTGATCCGCGTTAGCTCAGAAAGTTTGGTGCGCATGCGCGCCTGCCTCAACCAACTCCTTCTGGTCGTCCTCAGTGAGTTAATTTGTGATTATCATTGGCCGGTCTGGTCTTATTACTATTACTAGCCATTAAACCACTCTATCCATTGGTGAAAACAACATGGAAATCGGTGCAGTAGTTATAATATGTAAGGATGATGAAGGACGATTTCTTCGAAGAGTTGTGAAGTCTTAATCTCAGTGCAGTAGTGGTCAATGTATGTCGATAGTAAAAAATTAGCATATTTTATTTTTATTTCTAATTTGTTTTGATATTTTTAAACAAAATCTATAAATAACATTCAAGTTCCATTTGTGGCAAGTGGCAGATCAACTATGTGTAAGAAAAAGAAGTATAAATATTGGGATTTTAATATTAGGTATAGGATATTTTATTTTATTTTTTAATTTTAATTAAATTGTTTTATCATCAATACTAATCATAAATCTGTAAGGGTTGGTCATGGAGTACGTTACTTGGTTTTCAGAGATATCGTGTTTATAGGCTCTTAGAAGAGTTTTAGAATATTTTTCTGTATGTATGTATATTCCTCCATAACTCTTAAACGAATAAACTGATTTTCATGAAACTTGGTAGATAAACATTTAGAAGTACAGGACACATGATGGGCTACTTTTTTTTTCAACGCAGACGAAGTCGCGGGCGCCAGCTAGTTATATAAATAAACTAAAAAGCGTATTTTTATAGTGAGGTGCAGTGCTTTAGGTCCTATAGGTGAGTTAAGATGGCCGAGAGCTTCCTCTCTTATCCTGGAAATCCTGGAATCACCAGTAGGTATTATAAGCGACTAGCTGGTGCTCGCGACTCCGTCCGCGTTAAAAAGTATATAAATTTATAACACTTGATAACGGTAGATACCGTGGAGCGGATCGCTAAAATTATCACCAAGCAATTCTACCCGATTCCGATAGATGGTGCTATCAAGTGTATCCCGGGCCAAGCAGCTAGTATTTAGTTTTATTTTGAATTTCTCGTAGGAATGAAGCATTTTCCGCGGTAAAAAGTAGCCTATGTTCATCACGAATAATGTCGGCTTCTAATGGTAAAAGAATTTTTCAAATCGGTCCAGTAGTTTCGGAGCCTATTCAATCAAATATTTCCTCTTTATAATATTAGTATAGATGATACTATTTGACATATAGACATACAGACATACATTATTTGATATTTATAACGCATCTCTCAATTTTATGTAATTTGTTCTGAAATGTAATTTTATGTAATTGTTTAAAGGGAAATGAATGAATACCTACAATGCGATGCAATATTTATTTTTTTGTTTTATATAAAAATAAGCGTATAGTTTTGTTGCGATGACGATAAGATAATTTAAATGAGCAATAAAACACGCGCTATTAATTAGCAGCCATTTTTAAAACAAATACAAATGGCGATAGCATTACTTAATAAATTATTTGTGTAAGGAAATTAGTTGCATTTTATGGACAAAGTTAGACTGTCTCGTCGAATCTACTTTTTCTGTCACATTTCGGTCTAGGCGCGCTTACGCAAATCGGCTTATACTTAAAGTGGCCCAACACAATAAATTCCATACTCCACTTTCAAAGGATCACAGTTTACTCACCTCATATTTATATTTAATTTCTACCAAGTTTCATTAAGAGTTATGGAAGAACATGCACATATACATACATACATATAGAAAAAAATCTAGAAATGGTCAATTTAGTTTCAGTATCATGTATAGAGCCTATAAACACGATATCTCTGAAAACAAAAAAAAAATTCTCCATGACCAAGCCTTACAGATTTATTATTAATTAGAATATTGCACCCGTGCGAGGATGATGAGAGCAAAAAGTGTTATGTTTCAGTAAATGTGCCGACCGTGTCGTTCGGGCTGGCAATGGGGTGGGTGTCGTTGGCGAGTGGAGAGACAGCCGTAACGGAAGAGACCGGTGACATGGGAGAGGTGGTGTTTGCCGCGGGCACCACCTTCCTGGCTTCGTTGCTGGGGGTTCCCCTCAGCGCGTGCGCCTTGACGGCCGGCAGGAAGGTCGCAGTCATCGCCACCAGCTCCTGTTTTGTGGTTAGTACCATTTTAGAACTATCCTACTCTCATACTAATGGCCTGTCTAATTGCGTTAACATAAAAAAATAACTACCGAATGTTACTCAAGAAACAATAGATTACCGAAAGCTAAGCATTAGTGTTTTTAGAAATTAAGAGTAATGGCCGAGCTCATTACGTTCTCTGTGAGATAACATCACCAGTGCTTTAGGATGATCAGATCAGCTTTAGGATTCCCGATTCCCGAGTTGATCATTGCTATCTCGCTAATCAAACGAGGCCTTCAATTGCAGGTGTGTTGGTCCCTGAAGTTGGTGGGCCACGGATGGTGGCTGGTGGGAGCGCGTATGGCTGCGGGGTTGGGCGGAGCGGGGGCCTGGTCCGTTGCTCCGCTCCTCGCCAGAGAGGTATTCATCTGTCAACCTTAACTGTTCTGACTTAGGGCACATAATCCCTTGAATCGATTGAATGTGTAATGTTTGACAGATGTGTTCAGTGCGCGTGCGAGGTGCGGCCGTTGCTGCCCTCGTCTTGGCTCACAATTTGGGAATTCTACTCATGTATCTGGCGGCTGGAGTGGGGATGCATCACAGGTGATGAATTTCTTCAAATCTTTTTTTAAAGTGTAAAGTTCTTTAGACTGCTAAGGAGTGAAGTAGAGTGAACCGTCACGACATCAAGCGCTCTTGGATTGGTGACGCACATTAAAAGTATTCACTAACACCTGATTAACATGTTCTTGTCTTTCTTCTTTGTCACTTTTTTGTCGAAATCATTCGGAGTCACCCGAATCCAACACCCGAGGGTCACCCCGGTCATGGACATATATTTTGTTTTTCTTAGTTATCCTTTTCGCTTTTAATTATGAGATATCTTTTTTGTTTATAAGTTGTTTTCGTGTACGCAGTCAGACTAGTTTTTTTATCGTAAAAAAATCATAACTACGTCTTTAGATTCACAAACAGAGATATTAGAAAGAAAAAAAAATCTGTTGATTAAAACTCTGATGAAATCATCATTAGTAAATATGCGTTGTACACGCTCATCTCAGAAACGGCTGCGCCGATTTGAATTCGGTTTTAACCGATGTTCTGATGATTAATTACCTGGATTAACATAAGTGTAATTGTTGCAATTTTATATTTTAAAGATGATAAAAATATTATACATATTCTGAGTTTCTTTCGGGGTTTCTTCTCAGGAACCCTGAAAAACCTCCTTTTTTCCGAAGCCCTGGTAAATTTAAATTTATAATGACGACCATAAGAGTTTCTTGTAGAAACCTAATCAATCATCATCAATCATCAATCAATACTAATAATAAATCTGTAAGTGTAGCTATTGTATGTATTGTCTTTTGTATGAAAATTCACAAGTCGTTACAGAGCTCGCTTGACCGTACGCACGCGTATTGCTACCGCGGTCGGTCGTGCGTATCGCCAGTACTGACCGTCAGGAGAGCACTGAAACCGGCCTTAAACGAATTAAATGATTTTCATGAAACTTGGTAGATAAACATTTAGACATTCGGGACACAGGATAGGCCATTTGTTTTTTCAACGCGGGAGAAGTCGCGGGCGCCACCTAGCTGATAAATAAATATTTTGATCGTGGAAAATTGTAGATGGTCAGTGAGCAGTATGTCGGTCGGTTGCAGGACGGTGCTGTGGTGGTGCTTGGGCATGTCGGTGGCGCACTGCGTGGTGTTCCTGCTGATGCCGGAGTCGCCGGCGTTCCTGGCGTCCCGCGGGAGGATGAAGGAGGCGAGGGCGGCTCTGCTGTGGCTGCGCGGTAGCCCAACAGCTGCCGAAGGAGAGGCCGCCTTAGCTCTCGAGTTAGCTGCGCTGCCACCGCCACCAGCGACTAAGTTTCTCTCGCCCATCAAACGAGCCAAACACATGCGTGAGTTATCATTCGACTATTTTCAACCCACTTCCAAAAAAGTAGGAGGTTCTCAATTCACCTCTATTTTGTATAATGTTTATTACCTCAGAACTTTTGACTGGGTTAAACGATTGTGCTTCCCGTGTGGTCCCATTTGAATTTGGTCCAGTTCTGACAATGGAATCCATGAGAAAACTGTTTGAAGTCGGTTTATTTTTATTAATAATTTAATTTTTATTAAATTATTTCCCTCTTTTTATGTATGTCTTTGTAGGTATATAATGTTGCTTTATAGTTGGAACAACTCAAAATAAATTTTAATGACAAAGACGTGATTGGGTTTCTGTGAAAGCGAAAATTTTATTTTCAATAACAGAGTTTATAAGATTTGCAGTGAGAACGAAAGAAATACATAACGTGAAAGTTTGCAGTTAACTTTAACTCACATATTCGTTTCGCTTATAATGTACACCCAAACATTGTTTTTAGTAACGCGGTAAATTTAAACTCAAAGAAAGAGTGGCAAAAATTCAAACTAAAGAACACTATGACTGAAGTGATTTTCTTTAAAGAAAATGTATTTTCGAAAATAAGTTTATCTAACTTTATCTTTTGTATAATGTTCGTTTTATTCTATCAATTTTACATCTATAAACTCTTGATGTAACCATATATTTTGTTTGTGAATCGTTGTCGATTATTAGTAGTTTAAAAAAGAAATATAAAATACAGCTTATGTACTTTTAAATATTATGTTTTTTTAATGTACAAAATTTCACAGCGATCGGTTGATTAAAGCATGAAAGTGGAACAAACAAAATAAATTCATATAAGTTTATTATGAATTAGATACGCATTTTACTCCTTTACGTTTCTCGTTATACTGCCCATGTTGCTGATACATTTTTAAATCGAAATCAGTATTTCATGAATTGTAATTATTATGACTTGATTGCGTTATATATTATCTGAGTAACAATAACGGTAGAAAATGATAAGTCTTTATAATTTACTAGCTATTGCACGCGACTTCATCCGCGTAACTTAATAAAATATAGTCTATGTTACTCGCTGATAATACACAGCTTCCCAACGAAATAAAATTTCCAATGAATTTTCCCAAGAAAAGAATTTTTCAAATATTAGAACAAGAAACAATAAATCTTTCTATACATTTCATACTTTTAATATCATCGTCGACCGACCCGTTTATACCATCCTAATGTATCTTGAATGTCCTCCGTGCATTCAGAAAATTAAACATTGTCTTGATCTTTGTCGCCCTAATAGTTTTATCAGGCGTTGGATTTTTACCTATTTTTGGAGTACCAAGTCATTTTTTGTTATCACTGACACGTGATAATGGTGTTTATGATATTTTATTGTATTATGTGTTATTAATATTTTATAATAATGGACAGACACATTTATAATGATACTAGGTGATCCCAACCTCACTTCGCTGTGGTTTTTTTGTCGTTCAACGGTCCGCGGCTGCCATAACAACGGCTAACTTCCACTTTAAATGTGACAGCAATTATCGTTGGCGAATTAGTTCTTCGGTTTCGGCGCCGTAAAAAATAGCGATTTTTTTTTCGCGATCGAGATTATATTATTACGCTAAAAATAGATAAGATCAATCCATGTGAAGCGGATTGCATTTGTGTAAAAATTTCAAGTCAATCTGTCGGCTATTTTTCGAGTTTTTGGGTAATACACAAACCAACGCAACATTTTTGTATATATAGATAGTATGGACTAGTCGAGTGAATGATTGCACTGCAAAATCTGCAAATATGGTTGCAGTGAGCGACCGGCGACGGCGGCGCCTGTTCACGATCTGCGCGGTGGCCGTCGTGGGCCAGGAGATGTGCGGGGTGTTGGCTCTGCTGCAGTTCGCCGAGCGCGTCTTCGTCCTCGCTAGGGACGAAGGGATCGCACCCACCGACAGCCCATCACGGGACGAGCTCGTGTCCCCCGCGGCCCACGCCGTGCTTTTGGGGGTCGTCCAGTTGATGGCTTCGGCGGTCGCACTCTATCTCATAGAAAAAATCGGTCGCAGGGTATGTATTTCCTAGAAACTGGTGCAAAGTACTTTAATAATAACTTCTGAACATTTGTGCTTCTCGCACCAATTTTCACAAAAAAATGCGTGACTGGCTTCATTTTATTTCATAATTTATAGCATGCAAGCACATGCCAAAGATCAATATCGGGTCCGAATCATACAATTTGCATTCTATGTAGTCATAACCAACTACTAGCGATAGAGAAATTCCGTTTACGAAAAAAATCGTTTTAAAAGAAGATAGAAAAATAAATGACAACGAGTTAAATGAAGTATTTGTTGCAGCCGCTGCTAGTGGCGTGCGCGTACGCAACGGGGCTGTGCCTGTTGGGGGGTGCGGGCGCGGTGTGGTGGGGGGCGCGGGATTGGGCCGCGTGGGCCCTGGCGGGGGCCGTGGCCGCTGACTCGATGGGGCTGCAGCCCGTGCCCTACTCGCTGCTGGCCGACTGCTTCGTCTACGAGTTCCGCGCCTGCGCCCTCATGCTGGTGACGGCGCTGGGCTGCATTGGAAACGCGACGGAGATATTCACGTTCGCAGCGCTTGCTTCAAGCCAAGGGGTCGCCGCGGCTCTCCTGCTCGCAGCGGCACTCACCCTCGCCTACTCTGTCTTCGTAAGCTTCGCGGTGCCGGAGACCAAAGACAAAACTCTCGACCAGATTTATGACGCCATCGGCCCCAACTCTAACGACAGCAAACACGCCCCTCAGCCCGACGTATACTTGTCGAAACACTCTGCGACCACGTACATGTGACCCATATACGGATACAAAACTCCCTTTCGCATAGTGCAATGCAATGTAACTCCATTTGAGGAATTGGAGTCTGAAGCGCCGAAGACGTCGGTTGTTCTGCCCAAATCGGAGGCTCCCGTGGGTTGCTATGTTCGAGGCGTGATGATTTTAGTGGACAAATAAATTTACTGTGATAAAAGAAAAGCGTTTTACTGCAGAAACCGATCACCCACTCTAAAGTTAGGTTCTCACTACACCGGACTAGCAGAATTGCTGAAAACCGGCGCCCGAAGTAGGTGTTCATTTTAGACCGGATGTCGCATCGTCGAAGTGGGAACCTAGCTTTACTATTTGCAGCAATGTCGTTGGTCTCCATCATTCGAATTGGCTCGGAGAAGGGCAGACGATACTTGAAAAACAATAGTTTGCCGTACTCGGAACGGTGCGTGCGGTTGTTTAACAGTCGGTTGTCATGGTGACACTGGAAGGCAAACATCGATATGTTTGTCTGTTATTGCGTTATTGGAACCAAATGGAACAGTCATAATGCTTAGTACTAACAATGGTCCTTACTTCTTTACTCGTTCTTTATTTTCTCGTTAGTGGTTCAATCAAACGGTAACTTATCGTAATTGCTCGATTTGAGAAGACTTCCTTTCGGATAATTCAATCGAAATCTATTCAATCTAAAGTGTAAGCAACAGAATCAAGGTAATTGATGTGCTAGCAACATCGTGACTGGATTATCGCTACCTAGCAGTGCTTTAGGAATAATAATTGAAAATATATTCTGTTATGGTGTAGTTCGATCGGGTGGGATGGGTTTGCTGGACAAGTTGTCGTCGTGGCTGGGCAAGGGAGGTGCGGAAGTGTGGGTGCTGGTGCTGGGCTTGGATAACAGCGGCAAGAGTACGCTGCTAAATGCGCTGCGACCTCCAGAGCAGAGAGCGCAACACGTAATGCCCACAGTAGGACACCAACAGGACCACTTTCAAAGTGAGAGCTTCGAACCCTACAACTTGTCGTACTCGTAACCTATTTTAATTTTATCCATACCAACAATAATACATCCGGTTGCTTAAACAAGTTGGACAAAGTCCGTAATTGGAAAATTGGACGAGTCAAGTAAGTACGGACATACAGACAGTTTTCGAGTAGGTATAATAAAGGCTGCAGGTCGACACTGAATCCAAGCTGCTTCTGACCGATTGTTCTAGATTAAGGGGGAAGCCTATGACCAGACTCTATCCGCATCCGCAAATACGGTAATTCTGCCTCGATTCAATCGCAACAGTATACCCATCTGCAATAATCAATGCAAATTTAAATCTCGCAGATTTGTTATTTTGTTATTTAATAAAACTTTGTTTATTTAAAAAAATTATGAATTTTGTTAATTTATTTTTGCTTCTCAATGTCAATGGGTACCTTTTATTTCTGCTTAAAATAATTAAATTAAATCTGCTATACACATCCGCGATTGAGGTACTTCCTCATTGATTTAGACATCCGTATCCACATTCGCGGATGTGATCCTCTAAGAATTCGAATCCAGGATTGTAGTGGACTTGCAGAGGATGTATAGAGTGACAAAGAGGATGTATTATTGAAAGGCGGCGGGGTGTCGTTCAGCGCGTGGGACGTGTCGGGAGCGACGCGTCACCGGGCGCTGTGGGAGCGGCACTACCGGCGCGCCGACGCCGTCATCTTCGTGGTGGACTCGGCGGACCAGCTGCGCCTCGTGGTGGCGCGCGAGGAGCTGGAGCTGATGCTGTCGCACCCGGACATGTTCGGGCGCCGGCTGCCGCTGCTGCTCTTCGCCAACAAGAGCGACGCGCCGCATGCGCTCACGCCGCTGCAGGTGTCGGCCGGTGAGTGAAGCCCAGTTCGCACAAGCCTAGTAAATTAATCGAGGACCAAGTCACTCAGTAACTAAAAATTAGTCGAATAGATTAGTAGGTACTTTAGTCGAATCAATCCATTTTGTTCTATTTTTTCGGCCGAATAGCGCTGATGGTTTACCGGCTAAACTAATCTGTCTAGTCTAGTTAGTCTGGCTGAACTAGTAGTCGAAACGACAGGTTCAGACTATTTGAAAACATCCTAGCTAAGTAGAAACTCGATTAACCGGACTATATAATGGACGAAATACACGATCAATCACTAGACATGACTCCAAACGACTTAAATCAAATGGAGCGACGCCAAACATTATGCCCACACACGGCCAGTCCAATTTTCTGTCGCTGTTTGACCGGATCGAGAGACGTTAATATGAGCTCTGATTTGGGAGCGCGGCAAGATGCCACGGCGTAGTGTTTCTACTAAGGAGTATATCCGGATAATCGAATGTATGAAGATGATTTTGTGTATATGTAGTACATATTGTTATGTGTTATTTAAAAACAACAAATACACATAAACGAAAATCAATGTTTATTAGCGTTGATTTTCGTGCCAGTACCGTTTAATGCCAGTTCCGACGCGTTCATTAGACTTGTAGATATTTAATATACCATAATCGGTCGCGGTTGGTAGTCCGGATAATCGCGAATCCGTACAACTGAAGGCCGGATGATCGAGTTTCTGCATTCTAAAATATTGGAATTGCACCTCAAGGGTGTGTGAGTTGCGGGGTAGCCAAGCTAGTAGTCAGTAGTGAGTCTGTCGATGTTGGCAGCGCTGTGCTTGGAGCGCATCAGCGACAAGCCGTGGCACGTGAGCGCTTGCAGCGCCCTCTCCGGCGACGGACTGTCCGAAGGCATCGCGTGGCTCTCTCGGCAAGTACGCGACTTGCGCGCCCACCGCTGAATTCACCATTAAACAAGCACCCACTAATTATGCGTAAGTAAGTATAAAAAAATATTATTCTTCAACGAATGAGCAACAAATCAAAAATGCTCTACGAAATACTTATGTAAAATTTGTCATTTTGTTTCATATTTGAGTGCGGCATCCACAAGTGCAAGTTGCCTAGGAAACCCTGGAACAAGGAAGCCTAACTTAGGTTTTGTAAGATAACTGTTATTGAAATTGTATTTATTATTAAAATGTGTTCGTTTATTTGCTGTTTACTTTCGCAATCTTGCATTGCAATTGCTGTTCCTAATAACTTCTAAATTGAAAATGAACTCTCTAGACAAGCGTCGACTACGTTACATTGAAACAAAATGGATTCATTCTGAAGGTAAAAAAACTGGTTTTTTTACAAATTACAATGTTTTTTTAATTGAACATCGTCAGACAGACTCACGGTTAATTGGTGGTCACAGTCACCAATTAGCACCAAGAAATACCACAGGTGCTGCAGACCTTAGTAGGGTTAAGGAGAAACTATTGGTAACCCTTACTCTATTATCGAAACATAACAGCAATCATGCTGTTATATATCTTTTCAACCGACTTCCAAAAAAGGAAGAGGTTCTCAATTCGACTGTATTTTTTTTATGTCTGTTACCTCATAACTTTCGACTGGGTGAACTGATTTTGATGATTCTTTTTTTATTTGAAAGCTGATGGTCCCCGTGTGGTCCCATTTCAATTTGGTCCAGTTCTGACAATGGCATCCATGAGAAAACGGTTTGAAGTCGGTTTTTTTATGTTATCAGTGAGCAACATGGGCTAAATCTTATCTTACGCGAATGAAGTCGCGTGCTACAAGTAGTATTTAATACCGGGCAATTATATTTTATGCTTTGTGAAGCAGTTAAGTGATAAGAATTGAACAGATGTTATTGAAGGCATGGGAGGAGTGTTAAGTGAGAAGGAATTGAGATTTAGAGGCTGTGTGCGAATCGGGAATTCGAGATCGGAACAGTTAGTGGCGAAACGTCGACGCGACGCGACGCGTGGCCGCCTCTCGCAATCTTGGATCCAGAAACTTGTACGCAGCTTTTACGATTTAATCAAAATAAAAATTTCAATTAATGTGGCCCACACAGGTTCAGTGATAACACCTGAAGAGGATTGTTTACGCTTTTAGCGGATTTTTTTGTTAGTGTTAAAAAAAAACTTTGTAATTTATTCATCAGGTGAGTACTGAACATTGCATTAAGATATATTAGACATACTTTGCGTAGGAGAAGAAAGCTTTTTCATATAAGTTAATAAATTTATTACTGCAATATACTTATGTGTATAAACAATTTGTATGTAAATGCGAGTCGCGTTGTCGCGTGTCTGATAACAATCCCCCGAAGGAACATTTCGTGACGGTACCCACGATCGGCCTGTTTGTATATTACTAGCTGTTGCACGCGACTTCGTCCGCGTAACTTTATAAAATATAGCTTATGTTACTTGCTGATAATATAGCTTCTCAACAGTGAAAGATTTTTTAAATAGGTCCAGTTGTTTCGGAGCCTATTCAATGCAAACAAACAAATCTTTCCTCTTTATAATATTAGTATAGATAAACATAAATGTTAATAGTGGCAGAGCTCACTGCGTTTCGCAGTCATCATAGAAGCGTGAAATAAAAGCACGTCTGCTGTTGTGTTTCGCGGACTGAGTAAGGGTTACCAGAACTCATTAATCCCACTATGGTCGGCAACTCACTTGTAGGACCTGTGGCGTTGCTTATAGGTTATGGTAATCACCATCAAGTGGACAGTCAGACACAAAGCTCAGTGCTAGCACACTGGGTACTGGGTTAGGTGGACGCGGCTTCTGTACCCGTGCATGTATCTACTAGGAAAAAATAAAACAGGAATATTATTTCTTTACTAGCTGGTGCCTGCGACTTCGTCCTCGTTGAAAAAAAAAGTAACCTATCCTGTGTCCTGTACGTTTAAATAATGTTTATGTACCAAGTTTCTCTTTAAAAAAAAAACAAAACCAATCCGTTTTCTCTTGGATGCCATTGTCAGAACTGGACCAAATTGAAATGGGACCAGATTGAAATTCAATTCAGATTTCAAATAAAAAAATAGAAAAATCAAAATGGTTTCACCCAGTCGACAGTTCTGTGGTAACAAACATAAAAAAAATACCATAATTAACATTTTCTATTAAATATAGTTCTCGTTTACATTTCGGTCTTTACAATAAATTACTTTGCCTATTTATTTTGGACCCCATTTCGCAATTTTTGACAAAATAATTTCGATATTTTCTAACCAAAAAACCAAATACTTTTATATACAAGCAAAGTTGGGGAAGTATGTGTAATATGACTAATAAATACCACCGGTGGATAAGTGATGGCCCAAAGTGAACTCAGTAAGAGTCGGGGCGCCACATTGTCCCATCGTTGGCGTCCCATCCCATCCCATCAATGTGCAAGGGCGACGAAGTGGGCGACTTCGCGACGCCCCACCCCGCTGCGTCCCCCTACAACGTCACTCGAGCTAAATCTAAGTGCTTAGAGCTTTGTAACTTAACTACTTTTCATATTTGCATATCGGGACAGCTCTGATTGATAAGTCCCCTTCAATCGGTGTGGTTAGGGCCTTTGCCATCCTTGTTTAATATTTACCATAAACAAAGTCGATGCCCCTTTGTATTTAAGCTTAGATCTTTTAAACTGCTCAATGGATTTTGATGCGGTTTTCACTAATGGAAAGATCGTTAAACGAGGACGGTTTTTATATATAATTTGCGGAAATAATTGGACCCGTGCGTAGCCGGGGGCGGAGCTCTACATAAAAGCTCTACATAAAACATATTTATTGAGAGAACTAAAATTGGTTGTGGCTTGTGCAATGTTAATAAAAGTTACTGAGAGGGATCAGTGGATATTTATCTTCGTAATTTAATCAAGAAGTGTAAGATAAAATATAAATTTAAACCCATTGCTCGTTTTCGCAAACCGAGCGCATCCATTTCGGCATATATATACAGTTGGTGGTATAGTTACAGTCGTAAAAGAGCCGTACAATTCCCTCCAAGCTTTGATAAAGGATACACTAGATTCTGTGTTGCTTCATTAAAAGTGGCATAGTAGAATATCATCGCACTCACGGCTTGGGGTGTTATTTCAAATTAGCACAAAGTAGTCCTTAAGGTGAACACGTTTTACGACTTGGACCATTATTACTAAATGTTAAGGTTCAAATCAGTCATGCAAGATTTACATTATTCATCTTTTAATGAGAAGTTAAAGAGAGAAAGTGAATAGCATGTGTAAAAAAATCCAGTAGAACTTTTTCGAAGTGATTTTATTTGAGACCCTGAATCTAGTGTATCCTTTATCAAAGCCTCCAAGCGTCTGATTAAAATAAAACATCGCCTGCGTAGTTTCATGCAAATGTTGCGCCCCCTTCGGGCCGGGGGAGGCGATGTCCGCGTTAACTTGTCGACTTAAATCCACTTGTATCCCTTCAAATTGCACACAAAGGACGCGTCCCAACTATAACCGCTCTAATAAACCCAAGCGCAGTACAATAAATCTCGCTTTGTCTCCAACTCCCCGGTTGAGACGCGGTATCCCAAGTGAAGAGGTCAGCAGACGTTTGGGCAATTTAGTTGTGACACAGAAAAGTGCGCCGTGTAATGGATTGGAAACCTGTGTCAATATTGAGGTTTCGTCACGAGATTAAGTTGGGATCTTAAAATAGGTCTACCTTCCATTGTCAAGTGAAATACAACCGAAGACATAAGTTATTAGGTATATATGGCAAAGGTAATTGTTAACAGTTGGTTTTTTGTAAAGTTCCATACTAAAGTATTGTATGCAAGCACTATTAATTGGTGCACACGACTTCCTCCGCGTTGTAAAATAGCAAATATTATAACTCCTAATATCTTTACTGCTATTGTACTTTTGGCAGACGTTTGATTTTTTATTGTAGACGCTATTCGCTTAGGGGATGGTTAAGGACTTGCCAAAGTATGGCATAGACTTTTCCCAACTATTTCAAAGTTAGCTACATTGGAAAGTAACTTAATTAGGATCGGGATACAATTAAAATTCTATATGTCAAATATGTCAATATCTACATCCCTTGCACACTTTAGAAACAGCACTTGTGAGAAATTTTTAGAATAAAAAAAAGTAAAAATACAAAATAATAATTTTAGATAATTTGGATTAACTGATTTAGCTCCGTTAATATTAATCAAAAAATCGGCATGCGCTATAATAACAAAGTCAATCGGTCAAAGAAACTCATGTACAATATAAATAGATAGTTGGAATAATATGAAGTTCCGACTGGGAAACCTGTTGCACTAAAAATTCATTACCATAGATTTTCTTGTATATTTTATGACCTCATTAACTTAATTAATATATGAATATAGTTAATTTGTGAGATAATGATTCCAAACGAGCCGTGTCCGAACGGCTTGTTCTGCATATAATAATAATGAAGTTTCCCTTTAATAAATTTCATATCAGTTCACATTTAATTAATTATAATGTTAATACTATTAACATATTCAATTACAATAAAATTTAAGGATTTTAAGGACTATGTTATTTCATATTATGTTTCATCTAGTGACCCTCCATTTATTTTTGATTGTGACATAATCTAGGATATAAAGCAAAATTTAGTAATACCAATATTAAAAAAAACTGTATTTCTATAAATAGAAATAATATAATTATTAAGGAAATAATAAGAAGATTCAGCAAAAATATAGGTGATTTCTGTCACTTCGTGATGTCCTTACTATCATAATAATTATGTCGATCCTGTGAAGTGATTCTGATAAACCA
This sequence comes from Synanthedon vespiformis, assembly GCA_918317495.1. NCBI lineage: Eukaryota > Metazoa > Arthropoda > Insecta > Lepidoptera > Sesiidae > Synanthedon > Synanthedon vespiformis. The sequence goes on from OU906970.1 coordinate 44,929, forward strand.
AGGAGTTTACCAGGATGTCCTGGGGGATTCAGTTAGTTAGAAGATCCTGGTGAAAAATTTCTAAATTTGCTTAATGGAATCAGTCTTTAAAATGTAAAAATAACATAACATAATATATAAATTAAATATAACATTAGCATTGAAAATCAATGTCTCTTTTTAGATTGGCCTTGGTAACAAAGAATATTATTTTTCAACCTATCCTAAAGGAAGACTTGACTATAAATTTATACTATGCTGTAAGTAGAATGTTCTACAACTTTCAATTTTCATTTTATGTTATAGTGTGAGAAGTCTAGTTAACTTGTTTCCCTGAATAAGTCTCTATCCACCAATGAAATCTAGTCTGAATGGGCTTAGCCATTTTGTAGCACACAACTAAGTGTATACAAGAACATACTGAATGAACCCACATGTTTACGTGGGCGAAGCCGTGAACAGGAGTTAGTGAGGTCGCCTAAGGCAGTCAGGTGTGAACTGAAGAGGTGCAGGGTCGAGGCGGTTGTGTTATTTCGGTCATCGGTTCGACTAAAAATGGTTACTCGTGTCCAACGAATGACATTATACAATGTCACGAATATTTTAGAGGTACGTTGTCGTTGTCCTGTGAAAATCTTTATCATAGAAGCTACATTTATCGATGAGTTACATAGCCCATATTTATAATGTTACGCAAAAACTACTGGACCGATCTTAAATTTTTCTTTCACATATAGAAAGCTACATCGTCAGCTACGCGGACGAAGACGCGTGCAACAGCTAGTCACAGAAATGTATAAAGAAAAAAAAAATAGAAGCTCCCCGTGGCCAATAATTTTATTTTTATGTTTTAGCTGAAGCTAGTTGTTTTATTATTCTAAAAACATTATTAGTTTACTTCAACAGCTCTTATACAAGTGTTTTTCCAGTACAAAATGCAATAAATACCAGATTTGTTTTTGATAAGTTTCTTTCAATTGGAAAATTTCAAAGGATTTCTCTTCTATTTATTTCTTTCTCAGTACAGTCTTTCTACAATATCCTATAGTTCTCGATTAGTAAGGATTTTTGTATTTTTTTAATTTTTATTTTCTCACTCTATTTTCTAAAGTTCACAAACTATGGTTGCGTCACCAGCGAATAGCAGATGCTTCAATAATCCTCTAACCTCACACATATAAATCTTCAAACTGCAAACATCTTTTAGCCATGTAATAAAGGCATTTTATAGCATGGTTGAAAATGCTTCGCAGTAGGCAGCAGTTTAATGGCCTTTCATCATCGAATTATTTCCGTGAGATTAAAAAAAAGTGTCTCCTATTCTAGAATTGTAAAGAAATACGAGTATTTTATTAGAAATACTTAGGTCTAGGGTGAAAATAATTATAAAGCGATACGAACCAGAAGCAATTACCAGTACTACATGGTTCAGCGATTGATTACTCCAAGTCTGTCGGTGACACTAATGTATACAGTATGCTCTTTTTTTTTCACTTAAACAGTGTGAAGATATCCGAAATAAATTATACAAAATATTTTGATCACTTGCCGTAACCGTTAAATGTTACCAACGATGGTCACAAATCTACTATAATTTACCAATAATGTTGATATACTTACTAATCTACCAACGATGTTTACTAATCTACTATAATCTATCAACAATATTGATCTACTAATCCACCAAAAATATTGATCTACTAATTTACCAACAATGTTGATCTACCAATCTACCAACGATGTTCACACACCACAAGTAATTGGTAAACCACTGATAACCACAAGAACTACACTGCATCCATTCAATGACTGTCTCTTCCAAATTTATTACTAAAAAGAGGTGCACATAAAAAAAATAAAAAAATAAAGGGGCACTCTGTATTGCCTTATTTATTGGCTATAGCAGTGTTAGTGGATCCGTTTTCAATTACACAGTTAACTGGAGTGCAAGGCGGTTGACGGCGTCGCTGCCAATAAATTGGTAAAAGATGACCGCGATTGCTTATAGCCACTTAATACCACTTAATACCGAGCAATAGCTCACTCTAATGTTCGCCCGCAGCTTCCAACAATCGACCGTTTATATTTCTACTTATAATATATATGAGGTTTTAGGCAATGATAGATTACACTGATAGGTATAACTAAATGTTGTAAAATGAGTTTGTTGTAATTTTCTGCAAATTATATATATATATATACATATTTATAATATGTAATGAAGAAGAGGATGCGTATACACACTATTAAATTTTCGGGTATTTATGTTTGTAAATTTTAACAGAGAATGGTAATAAATAACTGTATGATGGATATGCAATTTAGCTGTTCCGGGGTAATGTGCTTTAATAACCGTCACGCAAAGCTTTGCGGTGGTCACGTGACTATCTCACGTGTCCAGAATAAAAGCCGACAATTTTAGGACAATGACAATTTTATTACTTCACCTCATAATATAAAACAAAGTAATCGCTTAGATCGATATGTATGCTTAGATCTTTAAAACTACGCAACGGATTTTTATGCGGTTTTTTTTAATAGATAGAGTGATTCAAGAGGAATGTTTTAGTATATAATTTACAAAGTCACGCGGGCGAAGTCACGGGCAACAGCTAAGTGTCTACTAAAAATAAAATAAAGATACAACCCCTAAAATTTTTATAACAGCAAAGATGTAAGGCGTTATACACATTTAGTCAGGCGCCACACATTCCTTACTTTTAACGCGGACGAAGTCGCGGGCACCAGCCACTATATTATTATACAAAGCACTGAATATAAAAATTCGTGGCACGAACTTTTATCGAAACTGTATTGCACACATTACTATTATGTATAACATGTTAATAAAATGCGCAAGTGAGGCATTAAGTGGCGAAAGGGTTGATCTGTGATCATATTTCTAGTTCCCGCTCGTCACCCGCTGACAGATGCTGTCACCTTGTGTCGCTACACGTCTCCACGAGACGACGAGGGTCTTAATAAACGTCTCGTCTACACGTATTATTACATTAGCGTCGATCCACCTCATACACCAGTATTATGCATTCCAACCTATTCTTTGCCGTTATCAGCCGTTATCCAAGCAATTTGGGCACAAAATAAATTGTTTTAAGCTGTATAGTGGCAACATAATAGCTGAATAGTAGCTGAATAAGCAACAAGAAGCCCATAATAGCCTATAGTGTTATAATAGCCAAAAATCATTCAATACAGCATTTGCCTATCTTGCCAGCTCTAATACCTTTATAACAAAGCTTTAAACTGAATAATTTGTGAATTTCATACTGTTATCCGGCCTATGTGTTGCCTGGGAAGTTCGGAACATTGATCCTAGAAAGTAAAGATGCGGTCATTCGAACATTTGCTTCGAGCGTATTTGGTACAGAAAAATACTAACGCCATCTATTAGAATTTTAAGATCCTACTTCCTTTACTTCTACAGCTCTGGTACATGGGCCGGTCTCTGTGTCTCGGTGACTAAGCTGTCATTGGTGTCACTTTCCGGTTTTGACACCGGCGCGTCGATGCCACGTACCTACTAGGAGTGTTAGCCTTGTCCTTACGAAGTAATATAATATGTCAATGGTTCGGAATTCCAACAGGAACAGGCATTACAAAAGTAGGTGGGTATTAAACAAATGTTAATTTAATTAATTTATTAATTTTCTTATTTGGTTGGTAAGCATTTTGATTAAATCAAAAACGTAATAACATAACGTAAATCACAGGACCGTGTGTAGTGGCGGGGCTTAGACGCCAATAAATCAACAGTAGATTTATACAGGTTCATGATAATGATAATGCTTGATAGCCTCAACCGAATTTCAGAAGGGGTGGGCCTTAAGATGAATATTAACCAAGTTACGAGACATAACCAACAAATGTTATGTTAAAATAACTGGTACCAGTTTACTGAGTGAGTCACGATATTACGTCATCAAATTGGCGACCAGGCGTATTAGCAATTTGCGTACGGGTATCCAAAAGGATTTCCCAACGTTAAAAAAAGGACTTATAACTCAAAGGCCGCTAGATGAAATCTTGTAAGGGCTGCAGGTCAACGCTGAATTCAGGCTTCTGCTCGGCTTTTCTGGAAAATTTTGGTCGAAGCTTATGTCCAGCAGCAAAAAATAAGTATGAACTTATCAGTAGAACAAACTGTTGTACTGTTGTTCCTCCATAACTTTTAAACGAATTAGGTGATTTTCATGAAACTTGGTAGATAAACATTTACACGTACGGGACACAACGCTTTTTTAGCGCGGACGAAGTCGCGGGCGCCAGCTAGTAATGGTAATTTAGTGTGTTGTGTGTTTGATTGATCGTAACAAAGATGAGGTGTCAGGAGAGACAGCCTAGTGAGGTGTGAATAGTTGGATCGGCTAATAGACGGGTGCCGATGTAGACTGTTGAGGGATTAGCGCGACGTGAGCGCACCTGAGACCACTCATCCGGATGTGCCCACATTCAGATTCGTTGGGCCACTAGAACGCCGTATCTGCATACATTTCCGTATGGCAGTAAATACTTTAACTGTGAGATGAATTGAGAATTTGTGCTAATGAATTTCCCTGGCAAAAAAGATGCCTTCCTAATCGTGGGAACGAGGGAGTCGGAGTGAATCATGTTTTAGTACGTTGTCGTTTGTCTGCAATACATTATCATAAAAATATTAATATTTATATACAATAAATATACGCATATACTTTATATTCGGTAATATATATGTGTACATAGAATTAATAGAAAACACCCACACTAATACAAACAGACATATTCATATATACAAATGACTTGAGCAGGAATCGAACCAGCTACGTCTGGCATGGCGCGCACTCTAGTACTGCAAGTCTTCAAAATTATGTTGTAGTTTCACAGTCCGTTACTAGCAATTCGTGTGTCTGATAAATACTAAACATGCTTTTGTGGATCCATCGCTCACAAGCGAAAAGTTGCTCGTTTAGTGGCCCCACATCGGAATCCCATCCAGTGAGATAGATTGCAAACCATTTACACCAGAGGGGAGCCCGCCCTGAATCGACATAATGTGACGTCACTGTCTTTGGTTGTTCTTTGCAGAGGCTCGAGTGATGTTGAGGCCACACTCCAACCCCACTTAACCATCTATCACCCGATCAGCAACATTCGAGTGTTTCGTGACGTTATTTTAAAATTAAATATCTTTTTCATTATTATTATTTGAGCAAACATATTGGATTTTATTAAGACGAAGTGAATATAATTTGGGATGAACGTAAAATATATTATTTCATGGACTAGTTCACGCTTAAAACCATTTCTTGTTTTAAAAGGTTCAGTCTTTCCTGCATGAGTGAGTATTTTTTTTGCATTTCCGCAGGATTTGTATGAAACTTGCACATGGGTACGTTATTACCTGAATTAACATATTATGGGATACTTTTTCCTGGAAAATGTAGGATTTTCAAGAAACAAACTAAAGCTCTTACGAAATTGGCTAAACCAGCTTGTATTTAATAATTCATTTCGACTTAAATATTTAAAGAAATTTTTTATTTTTTTATTTATCTATTTTCACTCTATATATATTTTTTTAAAGAGTTGACGACGTACAGGCCAACTAACGGGCAACTACCAAGTGTAGTTGTTGAAGATTTAAAAAATAGTCAAAAAATCTAGTTAAAAACAGAAGAATCGGTTTGCACTCATACTCACTCACCGAAACACAAAAGCACATGTGCTTTTATAACACTGAAAAGCCATTGTTGCTGTCGCTGATGAGTTATATGGTTTGTTAGTCAGCTACTATCAATGTCAGTGCAAGGGTCTCTTGTAAATGACGTCGTCGCCATTGTAGGTTTAAGCCGATTCAATCAATCAGACTTTGCGGTAATTGAAGTCTCCGTCGCGTTTGCAAGTCACGACACGACACGTTACGTCATTTATCATCAATAACAGTTTAAATTCCTCGAATAAGCACGTAAACACGATCGTAAATCGAGCCTTACTATCCGGCGACGCTACCAATTGCCCACTACACTAAATTTATTCTGCGTTTATTGCTTTAAGGCCAATGTCGACCTGTCCAGCATACTTTATATCAATTAAGGCCATAATTTCAGGAGCAAAAGTTATCTCGGGAAAACATGGTTGTAATTTGTTGTAAAATCAGCAAAAAGATTTTCTTTTCTCTGATATATAGCCAAAGCCAAAAGTAGGTCTAAAAAGGGGAATGCCAAGTGCAAATAAACATTTTCTTATTCTTTGTTTCTTTCTTTCTTCACTCATTATCAAAGCTAAAAGAATATCTTTCGTACATTTACATTTACAACACATAAAACCATACGTGATTAATCTAATAGGTTGTCAACCTTTTCAAAATTTCAGAAATATTAGAAGGAACGGACTTAGAAAGGTATTTCTTTGGAGATAGTTCTTTCTGTAGTATTTCTCTACAACGAGAGATTTTTAAAGTGTTAAAGTGTTTTAAAAATCTCTCAACAACAGTCAGAACTGGACCAAATTGAAATGGGACCACACGGGAAGCGCCAGTTTTCAAATAAAAAAAGAATCTGAGGTATCAAACATAAAAAAATACAGTCGAATTGAGAACCTCCTCCTTTTTGGAAGTCGGTTGAAAATAAGTTGTAAAGAGAATAGTATAATATATAAGTAAGGAAAGTCGGATATTGCAGAGTTTCCTCGCGTTTCCATTACGAGAGCACAATGGAAAGCGCTTTATGGCGCGGAAAATGCAGATACCACTTGTACGAGCAAGCCGGAAAGCCTTCTTATAAAACTGTATACCTACTCGTATACACATGAATTATGACTGTTGGGGCTAACATTAGGTAACATAACATTACGAGTATCATAATAGGTTTCATCCAAATGTGCTGTTCAAGTGAGCGCAACGAACATAATGTACGGTTGAGAACAATAATTATGAATTACAAAACAAACAATAAATCTCTTCCTACTGCCATTTTATCAGTACCCGTTTTGCGAGTATTTACACAAAGTATATACACGAATACAAATACGATATTATACATTGGATTTAGCGTGACAAATGACAAAGCGGCAAGAATTCCCCTGGACTACAAATATACCAAAATATACCAATATACACATATACCAAAATTAAACTACAATAAAAAAGGTACATTAGTCATTAACTTATATGCGAATACAAATTATATTTTTTACATTGCATTTAGCGTGACAAATGCCAAAGCGGCACATAAAAATTACGCGTGAAACGCAATCAAAAATTCCCCTGGACTACATAATATACCAAAATTAAACTAATGGTACATTAGCCGTTAACAGGCACAATTAATAGTTATAAAGTTACCTAACTAAAATCTTGTAAAGGTATATTATTTCTAGGCCTAAAATAATGTATTTTTTAAAATATAAATGCGCAGACGGGATGACCTCGTTATTATTTATTGGACACTCCAGTTAACTGAAGTGGGCTAGTCGATAGCTCGTTGTAGGCTGAGGACGACGCACAGCGAATACCTGTTTTGTAATTACAAATTTCAAAAAACACCAACGGCCGATGGGATATCTTGTAGATGTCATTTGATTAGGCTTCTCTGCATATTTGAAGTGCAAAACGGTGACAAAAACTCTAAGTAAGATCATATAGGTCCTATGTTCTGTGTGCCGATTTTAAAAATTCTTTCACCTATAGAAAGCTGCATTACCAACGAGTAACATAGACTATATTTTATAAAGTAACGCGGACGAAGTCGCGTGCAACAGCAAGTCTAACCTGTGTTATGAAGCTCTTAAAGCTACTTAAAAAGCTCTAACCTGTGTTATGAGTATTGGAGTCGCATTTGGGCGTCGTCAGAAATTCTGTGATGTCTTATAAAAAACTAACTGTTGCACATGACTTCGTCTGCTTAACTTTATAAAATATAGCCTATGTTACTCACTGATAATGTAGCTTTCTATAGATGAAAGAATTTTTAAAATCGGTCTAATAGTTTAGGAGCCTATTCAATGCAAACAAACAAACAATCAAATCTTTCCTCTTTATAATATTATTATAGATATGTGCTATAAAACCACATCGATTATACTGATAAAATAATAAAATACACAAAATAATTCTTTCAATTCTTTACATACGCATCTGCGTCAAACCTCTCATGTAAGCTCCTACGCTTTTTTCCACCCCCATATTATGTAAAGGTAACTTCTATAAAAGCGCTGAAGGACTGAATAGTTTGAGTAGATAGTCGTGTCTCTAAATAAAAAGTTAAATGTTGACCCGTGGAGGTTGAAAAGTGAAACCCTCATGGGAACAATGTTGTTCAAGTTAAGAAAAAAAATGTTAAGTAGGCGAATGAAGTAAAGAATATAAGAGAATGCGTAGAAAGCAGAAGTCTCCCGTGTCCAGTCATAGTAACGACCGCCGATGTGAGTTCGGCGCGAGTGATGGGCGATAGCGATTTTTTCATATATTTTTTTTACCATCTATTTTCATACGAGCCAGATATGTAGTTAAATTGATAAATGCACTTAGTTTTTATAAATCAAACTAGCTGGCGCCCGTTAATAAGAAAAAAAGTAGCCTATCCTGTGTCCTGTACGTCTAAATGTTTATCTACCATAGGTTTATCCCGAAAATGGGTTACTCGCATAATGACACACTATGTAGCCAAACGCACAATGACACGATTAGTTAATTCGTTTAAGAGTTATGGAGGAACATACATACATACACAATAAAAGCACACCAATAATCATATCTCTCTCTTTAGTTCTCTCTCTCTCTCTCTCAATGCCTCTTTAGTCCTAAAGGTTAGCCGTCAACTGTACTCTGTAACGTACAGAGTAATAATGTAATAATAGAATTAATACCTGTTGTACTCAGAGATGTTATACTCTGTTTTCTTGCGGTAACGAACCATTATTATTTATAAATTAGTTATAATTTAGAAAACTTATTTTACATTTATGTTTTATCTTATTATTTTAATAGTATATTAGCTACATTAAATTTATGTAGGTGTCAGATATTGCTACAAATATTGCTATAAAAAATAAGCAAGAATGTATTACTAATTTTGGAAAATAGCTTGAGTTTAAATATATTCATAAAAACATAATTATATTTAGATAATAATTGCAACTTTTTGTAGGTTTATGAAATTAAATTGTCACTTTCTAAGAGATATATTATTTTTTGTATTTCACTATAACTACTATTAAGATTCGCTTGGGATTACGAATACACGGAAACTATTTATGTGTTTATTTCTGAAGCGGGTGAGATTCGCTTCAGCTTATGAATTGGAACACCGCTCGTGTCGCGACTGAGCAGATAAAGGCAGAGACACTGTATTTTACGAGCGCACTGCTTCGCAAAGTTTGGCGAAGGCAATCATAATAAGTGATAACTTTCCCTAGTAGCTCCGTATTAAATCAAGGAGGAAAATTAGTGTTTGCAATAATAGCAAACACTGTAACAGGAAGCAACACTAACTTAATAGCTCGACGAAACTTTAATTAAATTTTAAGTTTAATTTCATCGGCTATATTCATCGGGAGAAAACTTGTTCAAGTCAAAGATTAAAGAGATGATTGTCGCCTTAAGTTCAGAATAAATAAGAGTTACTATCGTGACCTTAAGTCTCTTACTGCGCACAGACCACAAAAATTCACCTGAGTCTGTTCTATTAAGTCCTTGGGACTAGAATTAGACTAGACTTGGACTAATGTGGTGGAATCGAAGTAAACTCTTACGTGGAATATCGCCGTACTACTTCATATTATAAGACCACAGTAGGTCACACTTATTTAATATTATAAATGTAAAAAAGTAACTCTGCATGTTTGTATATTTGTTATCTTTTCACGCCTATAAAAACCCAACACTACGCACATAAATATTAGTGAAGAAAGAAGTGTCATAGGAAACTATATCCGATCAATTGATCTCGCGTGACACTAATGTATTGGCATCGTCTTTTTTTTCGTGTTTTATTGTATGATGTATGAGTTCGGGAGTTTCGGCGTCGACTCGAGAAATTCTGTTGGTAATGTGCGGTAATATTCGGAGAAACGACGCCACATATAAACGATACGTTATCGTGTCTCGCTAATAGTAGAGCGAACGTCGCGATCTCTCGCGAGAAGAATTCCTGTCGCGTCTCCGCGCGCCTCGAATGACTTTCGCATTCCGGGGACACCTCATAATACTGATTATCAACTTCACTTGAATACCAATCGTATTTTAGCACGTATCTGACCTAAAAGAACAGCTTTTTCTTTAATTCTTTAAACACAATTTTTTCTATTAATTAATGGATTTAGTCTTGGCCGACATTACCCATGCAGCAAAGACAAATAGAGGCCGATGGAGAGAGCTCACCTATTCATAACTATTCACTCCAACTGTAATAGGATTTCGATCCCCTTGGTTTTGCTTGTGTTCTTAGAGTCAATTCATATTGGAGGAGCAGGGACGCGCAGTCGCGAGCATTGACGCTCTCACTGGCTCGTGGCTGCTCACGGTGCCTCGAGACCGCGCGCGGTACCGCATTCCTTTCAACAAAGCGTAAAGGCATTACTTATACGCAGTCACTGGGCTTTAGGGCGCGGGGGCTCGAGCGGCCGCGAGTGGAAGTGCGTGGCTTCTCGGCACCGTTGCTAGAGGGAGCGTGCAGTCGCGAGCCGGCACGCGGCGCCTCGTAACCCGTTTTTTCTACTATTGCTTTTTATGGACTGAAGATAAAGTATAGAATACAATATGCAAATAGGTGCGTCGCGTCGCTGCTCCTCCAATATGAATTGACGCTTAGGCGACGATAAACACATGCCATTAAGTGGACCGTGCGCCTGTCTTTATTATAGAAAAGGATTGCAGAACCCCTTTTTGTACCTTGCCTTTTATCCTTAAGCATTCTACACCAAATAAACTTCTGGAACTTCAATCCTACTCTTGGGCTTCTTGACTTAATTTAACTTAACAGCTAAACTTCAAATTCAACAAGTTCAGGCAAAATTACATTTCCAAGATAAAACAGAAGGTTAAATGAAAATGAAACTACACAAAGTAGATAGTGTAGTTCCTTTCTCGCAATTTACGGCCTTACGGGTAGTACAAGGGATTTATCAGGGTGCGATAGAATGTAAAGGGAGGCTTTATGGATCGTAAACACCATACATATTTATGATGAGTGTCGTCGCTCGGACCTAAGCGGAGGCTGAGGTCATGTTGCGACGCTCCCGAATATTGTAAGTGTCGGTGAGCTGTGTTTACATAAATCAAGCCTATAAACGGTCCCGACTCGGGCATTACCAGTCGAGGGAGCCGGGAATTCCCGTTACTCACTCCCGCCTCGTCGGCACTTACCAAGTGCTTCACGATTTATATAGAGTCATGCTCGCCCATAGGATCTAGATGTCTAGATTATGGATGAATGTAGATATCATAGTTATGTCCGAATAGGAAAAGGAATTTTGCCGTAGCGTACTCTTTTAAATCAACAGTATAGATATTTTTTTTATGTTCACCAGAAAAGGAAATAAATCAGTTTTGCATGGAGTTGGAGATCATGCCATTAGTTTATTTTTGTTAAAGTTAAATAAAAATCTTGTTTTACTTTACATTCCATCTCTTGTACAATGATTTTAGCGATGAGTCGAGTAATGTATAAATATATCTGTATCGAAACTAATTAAGTACACGAACAGAATAATGTTTACGCTCCTGGCTCTCTGCGAACACGTCTCGTCTCCCGAGGGACTCGTTTTCAGGAACTATTTGCTACAAATGAAAGTGTGACCGAATCGAGTTAATCAAACCAGCACTCCCACCCTCCCTTCGTGTCCTTTTGCCCTTACTCTTTTGCTTTTGCGTACAGGGCGTAGTTCTCTCATAGCTTTTATTATAATCTGGATTGAATAGCTGTTCCGGAGGATCCTTTTTGAGTCGAGTACCTAAAACTACATGCAACTTCCGAGTATGACTACTATCCACCTACGCTACCTTACTACTTATTACTTAACTGACTGATTTATTAATTACTGTATTTATTGTAATGTAAACCAGGCGTTATATTGTTACCATGTTCTGACATTCTTTAGTCAAGCACCGTGAAACAACGCCAAGGACACATTTAATCGTATATTATTATTATTTATTTATTTATCGAACACATAAATTCTAAAAAATATGATAAAAAATATGGTAAACCTTTATTAGGTTTGTCTAGACATATTAATTCACGCCGTGACATTACAGTAAGTAGAAACTAGCAAACACGTTAAGACTACCTCATCAACATGCTTAACTTTGTTGAAGTTATTCAGTTAGCAGTACAAAAACCGACCGAACGAGGCATCGGACACGCACTGTGCGTGTGCAACTCGCTACACAGGATGTTCCATTCTATGCAATACTTATATGCACCATAATGTAATATGTACATATGTAATATGTAATGCAATATATACCATTCAAAGAAGCCTCAAGCAATTAAATATTTTTAATTTTTACAGATGAGGTCGTTTGACGCTTGTGGGACTTCAAAGAATACAATGCTATGGAAGCCGCCGAAGAGAATAGTGATTAAAAGGGAGTGAGGACAGGATGCAGACCAACGTGCAAATAGACGCGAAGGCTCTTCGCCACTCGCCCGACCACCACGGGAAGGCTAAGGGGGCGTATCGCCCGACCGCTGAGGTGAGTCCACTGACAAATTTTATGCAACATCTTATAGTTGATATCCTATTATATGGGTTGCGTGTATTTTCATGCGTATGGGAATAAAATCAAAATTCAAAAAATCAAATTTTTTTGGAATATCTGTGCGCCATCTACGCAATATTTAAAATATTAATTAAAAAAAAAATGGTTTTTTGGGCGTGTTCGAATGTGAAAATTTAAATTATAATAGTTCGTAATAGAGTCCAGTCGTGTGTCGGAGTTGACGCACAATTTTTTTTGTATCTATAAAAAAATGTATGAGTTTTTTTTATACTTTTTCTGAAATCGTCTGAAAACAAGACTTCTCCAAAATGGATTAATATGTCTCCATGTTTGTGTCCGTTGGGACATTATTGTTTGTGTCCACATTTATTACGCGACACGTTTTATTGCTACCGAATTATTATTGTATCAATAAAAAGATTGTAGTTTTTGTTGCGGAAGGAAGACTATAAAATTTTAGTGTAATGGAGGTTGCGCGTTTCACGATACGCCCATAAAACACAACGGACCTCTACCACATATTATTAGTTGCGCCGAGCACGAGATATTAATCATTCATTCTTTTCTCCATTAGAACAGAACAAAGAAAGTATAGAGCTTCCTTTTCATTACGACGCTCACACACAAGGCATAGTAAACTCATTAATGTCTTACAAGCTTACAAGATTCTACCAAGACACGACCTCTGCGATAAAATATTATACACTTCGAGAATACAGCTCACTTTTCAACTGACTTCCAAAAAGGACGAAAAAAAGACGTTCTCAATGCGACTGTATTTTTCATAATTTTCGATTCTTTTTTTTATTTGATAGCTGGTGCTTCCCGTGTTGTACCATTTCAATTTGGTCCAGTTCTGAAAATGAAAATTCTGAAAATCATGGATGATGAGAAACCGGAAGAAATACTAGAGAGAAGACTGACAATGGCATCCATGAGAAAACGGTTTCTTAATTTACTAAAATTGTCTTACTTTCATTCTCTCTCTCTCTATGTGCCTTTTCAGTCCTGAAGGTTAGCCGTAAACTTCCTGGACAGGTCCTTGTCAAGAGCCAACTGAAGCAACTGCTCGACCGAGGCAGTCCCAGTCCACTGAGCCACAACTTTCGGATTCGCTCAGCGCGTCACTTCCTTTCCACCTCACACATCATAATCAATTGGAGCTGACATCTATCGTGCCCAAGCACGTGGCCAAGATATTAAATCTTACGTTTTTTGATGGTTTAACCCAAGTAACAGTTGCAGTGTTACTTGGGTATCAACCTCAAAAAAAAAACACAAAAGTACACAACATTTATTTTACGATGGCCTTCTGTTTAAACGGCTAGCTAAATCCTATAAGGATAAAATTCCAGCTGTGAAAGTTGTCGCTTATATCGTTGTTAAAATGGAAAGATGAAACCACAGACAAGAGAGTGACATTGATGAATGATAAACATCGTTGCGGTATCCACATTGTCTGTTTGTTCAGCCCCGATACAAATGGATTCGAATTAAAACTTTATCTGCCTATGATTGTCTAACTAATGGTTCGCAGATATGCTGCAATTTCTATAAAGCTGTGAACTTATAAATTACTAGCTGATGCTCGTCACTTCGTCCGCGTTGAAAAGTATAAAACGCCATCTACCGTGGAATGGATCGCTAAAAATATCACCAAACAGTTGTCATGTTAGTCGCTTCACCGATTCTGGATAGATGGCGCTGTTAAGCGTATCCCGGGCCAAGCCGCTAGTATTTACTCTTATTTTAGATTTCGCGTACGAATGAAGCATTTTTCCGGGGTAAAAAGTAGCCTATGTTCATCACTGATAATGTCGGCTTCTAATGGTAAAAGAATTTTTCAAATCGGTCCAGTAGTTTCGGAGCCTGTTCCATACAAACAAACAAACAATCAAATCTTTCCTCTTTATAATATTAGTATAGATATAAAAATTATAAATTTCTGAGTTCATAACCCAAATGTTTTCAAAGTCGGAGTGAATATGCATCTTCTGATTGAGCTCACTTCATCATAGGCCTCATCTTCGCTACAAGGCTATATGCTGGCCTTGTACCCATAGAGCAAACCCATCTACTTATACTAGTTACTTACTATTATTATAAAGAGGAATGATTTGATCGTCTGTTTGGTTGTTTGCTTTGGGGAAGCTATATTATCAGCAAGTAACATAGGCTATCGATGAATACTAATAATAAATCTGTAAGTGTATGTATATTCCTTCATAACTCTTAAACGAATTAATTGATTTTCATGAAACTTGGTAGATAAACATTTAGACGTACAGGACACAAGATAGGCTATTTTTTTCTTTTTCATGCAGACAAAGTAGCGGGTGCCAGCTAGTATTTTATAAAGTTACGCTGACGAAGTCGCGTGCACGGTGCAACAGCTAGATTCTAATAATAAGAAAAGCCTTGGTTGTTTTAAACCAAGTAGCACTGATTCAATACATTTTTATATGGTTTTGTTTGATCGTAAAAATGTAGTCGTGTCGCGTTGGATCTATTTTATGACATAATCTAGATATTTTGCCATAAACGTGTATCTTGTCTTTGGATAAGTTTCTTCTCTTCGACCACCTATCATGTTAAATAGTCATCAAATTATTGAATTTTTAAAAGTAGGTTTCATCAAAATTGGTTCAGTAGCTTAGTCTATAATATCCTATACATATAAATTTTACATGCTTTAAGTAATGTGACATGAACGAAAGAGTGAGTCGTTGCAAGAGCGAGGCTGTCCTATTCCTAAATTGCCATTTTCTAACCTAGATTCTAGATTGAGTCGAACTCATTGAATCGTATGATGAATCCCGTCGGTGCCAATCGGACCTTACGTTCAAATATTAAACTTTACTATTAAAAATAATAAAATATCATTTACTTATTATATTACAATGAAACCCAATAGTTTTATTCGTTGGGACGAAACATTATTTATGACATAACATATAGATTTATTTTATAACGTAAGCATAAAATATGATAAGAAAGGATTTCTGAAAATTTCAACGTACGAAGTCGTTAAAAATAAATTACAAAGATTTTTTAAAATTATCACTTAAAAAAAATGTGTGTTATTAACTACTTAATCCTTAAATATTATATTGTCTGTTTGTCTGTCTGTCTGTTCGCGATAAACTAAAAAACTACTGCTCCGATTTTCATGCTGTTTTCACAAATGGATAGAGTGGTTCTCGGGGAAGATTTTAGTAATATAATTTACAAAGTTGCGCGGACGAAGTCGTGGGCAGCAGCTAGTGTATAATAAATGCGTTTGTCTGTTATGCTAAGCCTATGAATAAATTTTGATGTAATTAAATTTGATGTAGAGATAGACAGGACCTTGGTGAAGGATTTACGATACTTTTTGTTACGAAAATAAAACGGGAATGAATCGAAAGGTTCTATGGGGAAACAATTAATTATTACTAATTTGTAAGGAGATTGATGGGAGCTTGGAGAGAAAATAACCTACGCTACTAGAAGCTTTGATATTGGTTTTGATTAATCCCAACCTATGGCTGGTTTGTATTTAAAATATGGCCAATTCGCATGAGAGCAATAGTACATACCTTTTGTAAAAATAATAGTATCCTATACTAAGTTTGTTTCGGGGTTTCTTCTCAGAATCTGATTTTTTTCGACACCCTGGTAAATGTAAATTTATAATGACGTTCATAAGAGTTTATTGTAGAAACGTAATATTTGATGGATAAACATTTTGATTTTTGATTTTGTCTCTTTATAGGGCCTCTTTCACCATTTGACAAGTAGGCTAACCGTCATTTAAAGTCACCGTTACCGGGAATAATGGAGCTGATAGATAGACCTTTTGTCTGTACGATAAAAGCACAGGTAAAAGTCCCAAACATTAAAAAGAAAAGAAGTAAGAGTGACATAAGAAAATATTATTTTTGAAATTAAGTACCTAGGTAATGTAAATGAGGTCAGCTGTGAAACGCTAGGCAATCGGAGCCAAGGAGTCTAGCGCTTCCACAGACTTCGTCGGGATTTTTAGATAAAACATTCTTGTGTTTGGTTAGTTCTGCACAATTGAGTTACGAGGTTAAAATTTTAAAATGTCGAAGAAATATAGCGAACAGCTTTAGCGTTTTGAGTAATACTTACATAGGTAGTAGCAATTGGTTTTAGTATTAGCATACACGTTGTCAGAGATACAAGAAAGGACATACAGGGTACCTTCAACCAGAAAAAAGTACAGTTCCCGAAGGATTATCTATAATAAAATAAAAAACTAACTTCTTGTTTGTTTTTTTTAGTTGTCAATTTTTATATTTTTCATTCACGTTTTGTTCATTAGTTTGTAAGTCAGCACTGTAAATACATTCGGTTTCACTTGAAATAATATATACATCCCGAACGAAGTCGCAGGCACCAGCTAGTATACTATAACCCATTTCCATCTCGTATAATGTATCTTTCGAATAGTTAAAAAAATTCCAAATATGGTCACTAAATACTTACAAAATCCGCTGTCTCTCTCTGTGTTATATTAGCATAGTTAGTTAGTCATACATTGAAAGTTTTAAAAATAGTTCAGCACTTCACCGGGTTACGTGATGGTAATATTGAAAAGGCTGTTACAAGTTAAGGGGAGACCTTTTAAAGGTATCGTTTTGATTGAATTGAAACGTGATCCTGCCTCGATTGCCAAACGCTGACAGTTTTGCCTACTTTAACGAGATAATATCAAGTTTCTGGCAAATGTTTTAGTTACATTAAAGGTTAAACAACGCTGTCATTGAAGCGCGAGATAATCTAACATTTAGTAGACGAAGATTTATATTTCTTACTAGCTGATGTCTGCGACTTCGTCTGCGTTGAAAATGAAAGAGTAGCCTATCATGTGTCCCGTAAGACTAAATGTTTATCTTGCAAGTCTCATGAAAATCAGTTAATTCGTTTAAGAGTTATGGAAGAACATACATACAATACCTACCTACACTTACAGATTAAGATTTATCTTTATTTTTAGTAGATAGCTGGTGCCCGCGACTTTGCCCGCGTGAAAATTATATACTAAAACATTCCTCTTGAATCACTCTATATATTAAAAAAAAACGCATCAAAATCCGTTGCGTAGTTTTAAACATCTAAGCATATCTACAAAGGGACAGACAGACCGGAAGCGACTTGTTTTATACTATGTAGTGCTAAGGAAGAAGTGGAATGAATTCGTTTCCGTATATTTCTTTACCACTAAAATTGTTGGAAAAATGGGTTTATCTGTTTCAGTGTTTTTCCTGAAGAAAACACATTGAAACAGGTTAGTAAAAATACAACAGAAAAAGCATACTAACGGATGCTGGTTCATAGCAAAAAACATAAATAATGAAAATGAAAATTAAATGAAAATGTGATAAAAAACAGGGGAGTGTAACTGCGCCATCAACATGTGGTTTTTTTTTACTGTCAACATCGTTTTTTTTTTTTAGTTACGAACATGGATTAAGGGGTTTTAAATGAAGCACTAAATCAACTATTTTTTTTACTCAGAGGCAAAGAGGAAAAGGTTTAGGTAAGTCCCATAAAAAAGTTTTATATGTAGGTAGTCATTGAATTGGAGTCTTCATTTCAGTAAATGAAATTAGAATTTTAAATCATCTGTTGCTATACAGAGGGGCGGCTACGCCCGTCGTTACTATGGCAACGGTATCACTCGATAACAGCCAACTCGTCCTTCAGAAGGCCATTCGAGCTTTCGCCACTCGACGCCGAGAGCGTCGGGCGCCACTGTCGCATTAACATGATAATGTAACAGCACAAGTTAATTCGACTACTCGACGACAGGTGGCCGTAATATGCGATCTCTATTTTACTTTCATTGTCAATGTAATTACATAATTGCAAATTACTTAATTTTAACTTGGAATTGGTGTGATTAAGCTAGTGAAAAATAAATATTATGAACTCTTTCGAAATTGCCTATAATAATAACTGTCATGTCACTCTTTAACATGAAAAATATATACAGACTGAGTGCGTAAAGGCGATATTGTACAAATATTATATAAATATAATATCAAGTTACTTATTAACTTGTCACTCATATAATATCTTGTTTGTCTTGTGTAAATCAAGTTTATTTATCCATAATGTTCAGCTTTCTCCCTTAAGAAAGAATATTTATGCATTATTTAAAAGAAACATGAGGAGGTTTTCATTTTTGATGTTACTATTAGATTTTTTTCTATAAAATTTGAGATCTATTTAGTTTTTATAAGCTATACATATTTTATGTTGACGGTTCACTTGATGGTAAGTGGCTAGTGGCTACCGTCGTCGAAAACACAATCTGTAGACGCAAAAGCTCATATGCTTTTACGTCAGACGGGTTGTTGTTTTTGCAGTTGTATTTTAGTATCATTCCTTTATTGCCGCCTTGTCTTTTACATTCATTTATTTAAATTAATCTGGAATTAAATTCTTATCTTCTATCCAAAATCCAAATCGACGGGTCACTTAAAAATTCTGGTATTCAAATTTACAATACATTGTCTATCTATCCAAAACACATTCTTTTTAACAAAAAAAAAACCAACTTCAAACCGTTTTCTCATGGATGTCATTGTTTGAACTAGACCAAATTGAAATGGGACCACACGGAAAGCACTAGATTTCAAATAAAAAAAAAGAATCATCAAAATCGTTTCACCCAGTCGAAAGTTAAATATGTAAGTGTAGCTATTATATGTATGTAATGTTCATCCATAATTTCATGAAACTTGGCAGATAAAAGGACGAAGTCGCGGGCGCCAGCTAGTAAAAAAGTCCTTTTTTGGAAGTCGTTTGAAAAGTAGCTCAATGGCTCGTGTACAAATTGCTTTTCGGAATTTCATATTGAAACTATAATAAATCTGAAGCAATCACTCCATTTCCACCGATATTGGTATCTGGGGTTTTAAATGTTCATTTCGGTAAGCCGATTGGCCACTTACTTTAGCTTCTGCATCCCCACTGCTAGATTTATAACGATTTCGGATTTGGAAGCAGTAAAACCGTACTACGATAAGATATAATGTTATTGCGTTCCAGATAACGTTCTTTATATTATACACGGGGCTACAACAGTGAAGATAATGTTACTTATGCAACATCTAGTTAAGTATATGATTACATAATATTTTTTCGCACGTGAATATTTGCAATTTTTTTTTATATAATGAAAAGGAGCACTTCATCAGAATATAATTTTAGAAGTGTACATATTGTAATAGAAATTTTAACATAGATTGAATTTTGCCTCTTGTGCATTTTATTTAGCTTCTTATTTCTTCACTTCTTATTAAAGAAAAGGTACTACACAGTAATCGGCCTCGGTTTAAAACAAGCTCTGCTAACACGTCGGTTGCTTGTACAGTTCCCGCCTGGGCAGTAATGTGCTATTACTGTAAAATCATTGTTGGCACCGCAAAAGTTGTCATCAATGCAGGTTACGGTCACGTATAAATTTTATATTAACTCATAAACATAAACTCATAAACATAACAGCAGAGTGCTGCCGAACCGGCCCTTAATGATTATTTCGTTATAATCCAGCCCAAGCGGAATTCAACTTTAACAAGCTAGATACAAAGTTCTTTTTCGTTTGAACTCTCTCTTTCGGAGGCGTAACATTTCTGCACGAGCTCCAACAATGGATACTGGATTTAAAAGTTTTCTCCTTCGCTTCGCATTTCTTTTTGTTGAAAATAAAGTTGACGTTTTATGATTCGTGAACAGCCGCCTTCATGTTTATCTGTAAATTGTTTGTGAGTAGGAAGCTTGTATTTCGTTGTTCCTTACAATGCTTTTAAC
Source organism: Synanthedon vespiformis (assembly GCA_918317495.1). Taxonomy (NCBI): domain Eukaryota; kingdom Metazoa; phylum Arthropoda; class Insecta; order Lepidoptera; family Sesiidae; genus Synanthedon; species Synanthedon vespiformis. The sequence goes on from OU906970.1 coordinate 65,450, forward strand.
TCCATTTAATAAACTTACATGTCAAAGGAAATCCTGAATTTTTGTTCTCAATCCAACAAGGATTTTGATCTTAAAATACAGAATCAGAGGACGATTGTGAAATAACAGCACATGTGCTGGTGTGTTTCATGAGTGTGAAAGGAATACCAGGGCCCATTTCCCAAACCCCCCAACAAAGAGTAGGGTACCCTTACCTTAGGTAAGGGGGAGTAAGGCTTTACCTGTTTGCTTTGGTGTTGCTTTATTTATGGGCGAATTCTGGATTATTTTTTTAAATTTTGATATTAAAATAAATAGAATTATTAAGAAAAAAGAAAAACGACTGGCCATGTAATGTTGGCCGATACACAGTTACAATGTGTAGATGAGATCAGAATATAAGAGCGATAAATTCCCAAAATGTGATAACTCGAGTAACGACACGTTAGCAATAATAAAGGTTACGACAACTCGTAAAGCGGTGTGCTACGCGGCTACGAGCTACGAAGTGCTACGTGTTTCGTAGACGTTCTACGCGTATCGGCTGCTAATACCTCTACGTGAAACGGATACAATATGCTTCGCTTTCGCACGAGAATATTTCGCGAAATTCCAACGAAATTCTTATAAAGTTGTTACGAGTGTGTGCAAATGAGTGAGGACCATTGGATATGTTGACAAATATATAATTACAAGAAAAAATTATTGAGAACTATTGCCAATATTACCCCCGTTAGAGTGTTTCTAAACGATCTGTGGTTAAATTACTCCTTTTATTGTGACTGAAGCAGAGGCGTAGTTAAGGTTGTAAACCAGCTTTATTGAATCTATTAAATTCTCCTTTAGAAGCCCTAGAAGTGTACAGTGGGCGTAAGCCTTCGGCACTCCTTGGTACCCTATAAATAGTCTGAAGTGGTTCAGTTTGAGTATGAAAAGAGCGAGTTATCTATAAGGTAACCTCGCTGGTAATTGAGTTTAGAGAGTGGCAAGTGGCAAACGTGTACTAGTGCCTTCCCCCTCCCTCCCCTCCCCCCGTCTCACAAGTGCCCTTGCCCAGATTGTGAGGATACGGTGCATTATTGAAGGGGTGTACAAATATCAACATATTCGGAGCCGAATAATTCGACGTCATATTATTATTATTATTTTCTATTCATGAAGAATATAGTAATTAAATAGTAATTGAATTCATGAATTCAAACACAGTTTACTCTCCATGTGAGTGAATAAGTGAATATTGCATCCAAAGCTGGGGACGGGCCGCTTGTGTTTATATACATATATATATAAATGTAATATGTTTATATATAATTAAAAAAGTCCTTTTATTATTAATATTTATTAATATTTATTTAAAAAAATACTAGTAATTTTGAAGTAATTTTAATCAGTTGGGTTATATAAGGTCGGAAACATATTATGGCAGTGCGCATTACAAAGGTTAAGGATTTTAATAAGAAAATGATACAAAAACTGGTAAAGTCAGTTAGATTATATTGTAGCTTAGAGACCTTCATGTACCGAAGAATTGTGCGCAGTTAAGTAGGTTGCTTTGACCTTTGGTTGCAACTGTTTTATTATATTTTCACAGCCCTAGGGAACCTCTCCCTATCTACTAGTGACCTCCCCACCCCCTCCCCCCGCCGCCGTCTTCTCAAGGCCCCGATCTTTGTTGTCAGATGCAATTTGGTGACGGTAACACGATCATTCGCGGAAGTTTACTACAACCGCACTCGTGTTATAGCTCTTGTTTTACTCGCATTTCATTATTTTATATAAAACTAGCTGCACGCCGCCGGCTTCGCCCGGGCACAAAATAAAAACTATCCTATTTTTTAATTTGGACCAAATAACACATGGTTACGAAGTTTTATCAAAATCAGTTGAGTAGTTTAGGAGTCAGGCGACAAAGATGAGACACGTTATTATTAAGGGCTGGAGGTAGGCAGGTATCCATCCACTTGATGGTAAGTGACTACAGTCGTCTAAGGACACAAGACACCAGGGAAGGTCCATCTCTGAACAAACTTAATAAATAAAAATAAGCTATTCTTTGATAAAGAAATTAAAAAATACTTTTGCAAATACTTTTAAGTAAAATTCTTCTATGAAGTTAAATCGAAGGGATGAATTTAATTATTTCAAAGAATTTCGGTTAGAATTTTTGATTTTATTTCTTTTCATATAACATTTTGACAAATCAATTTTCATATAAAGTAAAATCTATAATCGTAAACGAGCCGATTTAATATATATTTAAAAAAAAATTGTACACGTTGTATTAGTTTTTTGAAAATCCCCCAGAGACCTTTTTTTTTTTTTTTTTTTTTATGTTTAGGTCGACAGACAGGCTGACGGTCCACTTGATGGTCCACCTAACATTTATTCAGGATAAAATTAATCATCCCATATGTAATCGTCAATACATCAGTGAAAACCGCATTAAAAACGGTAAAGCCGTTTCTGAGATTACGTGCACAGACAAACGCAGGCAAAATCCTCCAAAAACTATGTTTTTGATCTCGGTAATGTGTGAAAATTACTTTTTTGATAAATATTTAATGTAATATCTTCAAATATTTGTACTGACATAGACTAAGTTAAAAAAAAACCAAGGTTAAATGTCTGATCATTTCATCAAAAAATTTTATTATTAGTTGAAACAACAAATAGTAATGTGGGGCATTAAAAAAGGATGAAATCAAAAGGCTTACTACTACTAACAAGCTTACGTATGTTAGAATAGATACAGGGAAATAGTGAGTCTCTATCCGTGATTCAGTGTTATTTTAGGCCAAGTTAACGAGCGAGGCCTCACTAATTCATCTGCGAGTGTCTCTTGGGTCAAGAGAGTTGAAATTTTGTCAGAAATTACTTATAAGGCGGGAAGGGAATGAGACCCGAATTCAGGATTCCCCGTGGGACGAATCCGGGAGCGGAGGCCGCGTAAAGAAGCGTCCTACTACTCGTATACTATTTGGGTTAAGAAGCGTATATAATCAGAAAAATGCATAAAGAAAACTTTCACACATTGTTTCTGATTGTTTGACACCTTAGTCTAAAATTATGTTAGAAACAACAGTGTATTATTATTATTATTATTAACATCAAGTGGACCGTCAGCCTGTCTATCGATCTTGACATAATGTAAAAATGAAAAATAGTAAAACAATGAAAAAAATATCACATTTTTATATTTGACAAAATTGTGCTGACATTCATTTTCAAGTATAATCTTATCTGGTCTTAGCCGGGTCTAAGTAATCTCCATTTCTAAGCCAATCATTTCCACAGGATTGAATTAGCGAAAATAAATAAAGATAATCTTCTGCTATTATACCAATTTTCATAAGAAATATTTATAAATCATAGTTTTTAAAGGTCGCAATTTCGGAATGCCATATAATATTGATGACAAATAAGTTAGGATCTCAATACCAGAGGTTCAAGGTAATATTTGTAAAGTTTTGTGTTGCCTCGAGTCCTTGGAGTTCAACTAGGACTGAAAACATCTTTATAAGGTTTATATACTAACAAAATAGTATTGCTAACTAAAGTAATTAACGAAGCAATATTGTTAACTATCATTATAGAACTTGTGATACAACTCGACGTCAAAGCTTACTTCCTTTACTAAGATAAGGAGATCAATCAGTTTTGTATGGAGATCAAGCCATAAGTTTATTTTTGTTTTAAACTTTGTAATTTGTACCATTATGTATGAAGAAATTCTAGTTTTTACTGGGAAAAAAATCACACAATTTAGTAATGGAGTTTCACCATCGAATTAATATCACAGATATTTAAGTTTGAAAGTATTGAAATACAGTCCATTTTCCAAATACAAGTCAGCTTTTTCATATTTATTTATAAAATCTGTAAAATTTATAATGCGAATTTTATTATCGCAAAATTGTCCAATGGCGTACTTTTGAATGATGTGTTTTAGAGTCAAAAAGGAGGTCCATTGCCCATTTGCACGATGTTTAAACTGTACCACTATGTAAGCAATTACGGAGTGTGTAAAAAAATTGAGAGTGACAAGCAGGTGTGTGGCAGGGGTGCCTCCCGCCTCCGCCCGCCCTCGCCTCTAGGGTTGCCTAACTTTACCTCTAGGGAACTTTATACATGTCTAGCTAAAAACTGGACATGTTTATTTATGTTTGAGATATATAAGCTCTTATATTAAATACTATAGCTATGCCCTATGCGTTCCTACGCGTTTGTATAATAATACGTATTTTTTTCTTTATTAACACATTGGAATGAAACAAACATTAAATGTTTCGGGGAGTTCTGAGTTTCTGAAATTATCACACATCACGCACGAATATTCCATAAAAAAAAATTCAACCTTAGCAACACATGTACAACGAGTACAAATTGTATTTTACATGTTTCATATTATTATGCGAGTGTGACTAGGAATATAAACTGATTCGCTAACTCAAGGTCTTCGCCAGATTAAAACTCAAAAGTTTTAATCTGGTGAATACGAACTTTCCAGATTAATATTGCCATATAGATATTTTAAAATTAAACATTTAGATATTTAGTTTAAAAATTTAGGGCCATTTCTTCGTATTATTTTTTAATTAATTTATTTTTACGGAACATCAGGCATGCAAGGCTGTATCGTATTCTTCATGAGTTGCACTTTATTTTTTTGATATTTAAATTAAATATTAATAGGATAATAGTGTAATTTCGTCGCAGGCTTAAAAGAGTAGCTATTTTGAATCGTGTTTTGCAAAAAGTGTAGTGACAACCCTAGCGTTGGCGGGCACCGCGCGACTGTTCGTTCGCTGGAGACAGGCAGTGCCCCTCGCGGCGGCCGCCCGACCACTCGCTTCGCTTCGCTTCCTGCGCTATCTTCGCTTCGCGTTCGCGCACTTCCCTCTCTAGCCCTAGTGCACTACATTTTAGTGAACAATATTTTTTATATCGAGTGTTATAGTTTTATATATATTGTTAGACGTTTACAACCCCGTAGGCTAGTGTTTGATGTTGTCGTCTTGTTTGGTTTGTATTGGACGAGTTCTTTTGCGCTCCTCACTACTTTTACATTTAATTCATTCAAATAAAACAACCTAAACTCTGCTCCACCAAGCTAGCCCGCTAGACTTTAGGTTTCTTCTAAAATTAAAACCCGGCTGGGGTTAGGCCCTGCGTCTGCTTCATTAGATTTTCAGCGGTTAAACTAATTCCAGTGTATAAAGCAATATTTAAACTAATTATGTTTTATTAGCGAGAGTAAATTGGTGAAAATGAAGCTCCCCTCTGTCAGGGGAGGACAAGGACTTATTAGGGGGTTAATATAGGCGCAACTGATGTCACACTATTTACTGGCGTGTACCAACTAATGTGATTAAGTACAAAGAGGTTTACAGGCGAGTAGTCAACTCGCAGCAAACATGTTTGTTTAGGTTGACTTTCGAAATAGATATTAGTAATTTTCATCGCATTTATTTCGTTGACAACAAAATGTGCTAATGACAAATGACAAACTTTTTTACTAGTAAATAAAATATACTTACCAAACTTCACTATACTTTCACTTGAAAATAAATAATACTCACGCATGACATGACAATATGGGAACTCATATTAAATTGTTATATAATTGTATACTATAAACTAGTAAGTATTCGTGTTGTTTTATAATCTTTCATTTCTAAGGCTAGAAAAACTATACAATTTTATTGATAACACAAAATCCATTACTAAATCTCATCAATTAGTACTAAAAAATACCGGTTTAGAAATAAACGAGTAAAAAGGTTCTAAACAATTTTATATAGAATTTATTTTCATCTAATTAAAAATTAAAATGAAGCGAGCTTTATATATCAGCTATCCTTTGAGTGTAACGGAGAGTAAGAGAATATGAAAAATAAAAGTTACGCTGAAGTTTAACAAAGAAGACATTGTTTAAGATCGAGTTCATAGTCATTAAATGAACCACAATCTCGTGTACGTTGTGTACACACTTTTAAACCGTGTATTGATATCTCTATTTATTTACTGTTGCCTGTCCAGGCTATATCCTAATTCAAACAAGTGATCCAGCTATGAACTTCAAGATCATCAGACTTGAGCATTTGATCTCTATCTCTCTATCTGTCTATAACACAGGGAGAGTTCCCGAAACCTTCCTGATTCCATCAGATACAAACCGAATTCTAATCATTTTCTTATGGTGCCACTTATTTGTGAAGATTGACTATCATCATGGCTATCTTAACCTTGGAAGCTGATGCACAAATGAGGTAGGGAGTTCTCATACCAAACCACTTTCTTAAATTCTTCAACGAAGATGTCTTTTTCCTGCCTCTGTAATGTTTGCCCTGTATTTTTCCTTGCATCACTAGATGAAGGATACGGTTGAAGGATCTTTTTGCCTCATCAGTATGTGCTCGGAATATTGCAGCTAGCTTCTTCTTTCTTAGCATTTCCACTCTTTCTCATTTGATACAAATTCCAATAATTTAAAGACAGATAATATATGGATGGACGATACAACTGCTAATGTTTATGGTATTGGACAGAAGATGCCCCATCCAATCCAATAGACCGTCTAACTGTCCATCACATAATATAATGTGAAATATTAAATTAATAAAATGTTATTACTGATCAGTATTTTTTCTTTAATGGCTCATAAAAATATAGCATTCGAAACGTTTTAATATTAATTAGGGCGAAGAGCGATGAGAGAGTGGAAATATTTTAATTAAAATATCTCATTTCCATTTCAAGTTTACTTAATGTAGGTAAACTAACCGCAGATGGCTCTATGTTTCATTTTGGAATTTCAGACGATTTTATATTCGGCACAAATTTTATCATGAATCTTAAAGATCTAAGATCTCAAATTTTCCTCGGCAGACTTGTTCTGTTCGTCGTTGTTGAAATTCAGGAATAGCATTGGCAACATTCTTACAGGCTAGTGTATACGTTGACTATGTTTATGTTTACTTATGTTAAATTTTTAAGGCAGTGGCATTTCTATGTAATATGTATGTATATATATATGTATTATATTTAATGTGTGATTTTTATAACTTTATAGATTGTTTAGTTTGTAGGGAATCGTATAATTTTGTAATATTTTTTTTGTATGTAAGTAAATGTAAAATCCATAATTGGCTGTAGGGTGTGTTTTTTGTTTTTGTCGGTAATTTTTTTTTTGTTGAGAGCTGTGGATTTTGAATAAATAAAATAAATAAATAAATAAGATATCTAAAAGTTAAAATACGGGTTTTCAGTTGTAATAGAAAGTTTCGAGTTTTGAACCGATATTTTGTTAAGAAATTATAAAAGTATATTACTTACATCCGTTAGATGATCAAATTAAAATGCTGATTAATTATGAGAAAGTACCTGTACCAAAACTTTGTCCTAAGTAAATGTCAAGCTGTCAAACTCAAATAGCTACTATAACTGTTAAGATAATCCTAACTTGGGTGTATAGTGGATCTAGACTGTTTCTAACCGGTGCCATTGGAAAATTATGGAGGTTGCCATTGTGCAGCAGTAGACCTCAGTTAATGATACTGAACCCGGGACGATGATAATATTTGTTTAAAACTAGCTGATGCCCGCGACTTCGTCCGCGTTCTGGATGCAAAGTACCCTATGTCCTTTCTAGTGTCCCAGACAACGTGTATACAAAATTTCATGGTGATAGGTTCAGTAGTTTTTGCGTGAAAGTGTAACAAACAAACAAATTACATTTACATTTATAATATTAGTAAGGATTATTATAATCATGAAGTTTGAATATCTCAAGGGACGTTCTAAGACTGGACGAAGTAGCAGTAGACAACTAAGGAACGGAAGTTAGGAAATAATCGAGTTAAGAAGTCTTCCGGACGTTTCTTGACTTTCTTCTATAGTTATTTAAGTATTGACTGGAAGACGATTGTTTTAAAATATGCTTACGTTTTATTTTAAGCTTCAAAAAACCGTCTTCCAAAAAATGAGGATGTTCTCAATTCGATTGTATTTTTTTAAGTAAATGTTTGTTACCTCATAACTTTCGATTGGGTGAAACAATTTTGATGATTCCTTTCTTATTTGAAAACTGGTGCTTCCCCTGTGGTCCCATTTCAATTTGGTCCAGTTCTCACAATGGCATCCATGGGAAAACGTTTTGAAGTAAAAAAAAATGTTAGGCATAGGAACCTTCGCCATAATATTTCTTCACAAAAAAGTTCTAAAATTTGATTGAATGTAACTCTTCTGCTGTGATTCCAGCATCTGTTAGTTTCCACAAGTTAAATTATATTCGATTTTGGCTTACAACTTTCCCACATAAGTCTCCGACTAAAGTAAAGTTGGTCCTCGCTCGCGTCACAATTCTATCGTACTAAATACCTATTAAAAACTCATTGTATGTCTGATAATCTTCACAAGCCACAAAGATAATGCTATCACGATTGCAGTTACTGCCAAATTTCGCTTGTTATTGAATCACATAATATTTTAGAATTTAGAATCATACCAATCAAATTAAGAGCTTTTTTGTAAGTCTATAAATATATGCAATTTTAAACAAAATTTTCCATCTCTCACGTTTCATTTAGTTCATAATTAATGAATAATAAATCATCTTGATTTCTTTTAAGTTAAGTAAGTGATGCTCAAAAGGATGAACTATTTTTTTTACTATCATTTTATTTTTATATATACAATACTAATAATAAATCTGTAAGTGTAGGTATTGTATGTATAAAAAAAATAAAAATAAAAATAAAATCTCTAAATGTGTTGCTAAGCGCAAAACTCGAGAACGGCAAAACCAATTTGGAATTTCTTTTTCTAATAGGTATTCGCTCCGAAAATGAATTTATTACAATACAGACATAATATTTTAGTTAGTTAGTAGGACGTGAAATAATTTTACAATATCCACATGAAAAACGTTTAAAAAATTAATCCCAAAAACACACATTGTAATTTGAAATATTAACGGAACATCACAAAAATAAAGTAAAGATTCACATGAAAGCTGATAAAAATAAAACTGGGCTTGTATCGGTACGTGGTGGACGCGTATTTACAAACCCTCTAGGGAGGAGTGAAGGTCGTCCTTCGCTCCTCGGCCCGACCCCAGATGATATTTCAGGACTCGACGATAATTCGCGCTGACGCCTCTCGCTTCACGGGTTAAACACGCTGGCTTATTCCGTTTCAAAAACGGCTGTAATTTTAATAGGGACAGGTCACACTACGTCATTTGGGCAGTCCGTCTTCACTGTAAATAGCTGTTGTGCCTTTGTGAGTGAGTAAAGAATACCAGAAGCCATTTCCCTAGTCTTCCTAATCCCCTATCGTTACAGGCTGTCCAGATGAACGCGCGAGGGCATGCGCGCGTTTCAATTTATATTGCGTCCAGATTTATTATATATTGATGTATGTTTCTTTTTTCTCATTTCTTATACACGGTGTAATTGTTTGTTTTCCCAAATAAAATAAAATAAAATAAATAAACACCGCGTTTTACGCGCGTTTCTACGCTGGGAGGGATTCGAGATTCCCTGCCAGTTATTAATTATCATTATCACGCTCCATTTTATCCACCAAACACGTACACTCCCGTTTCCCGTTCATTGCACGCGTTTTATGCGCGAATAAGGAAACGCGCGTCAACATCTGGACGGGATAATAATTATATTATGTAGCTCCAATATCTCGGAAACGCGCGAGTGTGTACGCGCGTATGCCTTCGCGCGTAAAACGCCTCATCAGGGACAGACTCTTAATATTACTGTAGCCGACAGCGCACTTGCAGCACCTATGGTGTTTCTTGTGTCAAAGGCGACGGTGCCACCTATTATCAAGTGGACCGCCAGCCCAAAGACGACCCAAAGACAACGCGTGCATTTGCAACTCGTTTAATACAATAGAACTCCGTTTTACATTCGCAGATTACGAGCCCTATGTAAGAGTAACTGATACGGTCCAATATACGAATTTTTATTTATATATAGATATATGTATGTATACTCCCCAACCCGTATATCGATCGAGTAGCGAAGACTGAAGTGTGGGATCAAAGGAATTGTATGCGGAGAAAAGTTGACGGCAAAATTGATAGATTCACAAGCTTATAAAAGTCACAAAGAAACTGAACTAAGCCGCCAACTTCCCGTTAAGTGAAGTGACCAAAGACAATATTAAAACCATATCAATAGTTAAGTTTATATATGTTAGTACAATATGAACGTCCCGGTGAAAGGAGGCCCAGGGCCGACGGTGGCTGTGGTTCCGGTTCCGGAAAGCGAAATGGATGCCCTTCTCCTCGGCAGGACAGCGGTGAGGACATTTGATCAGTACGTGCGAAATGTATGTATGACCTCTTCAATATAATCTTGAACGGTAACCGTGTATGGTACGCCCTCGAAAAGAGGGGAAATAATTGGCCTCCTCACAGAACCCTGGGTCAGAGAGTTACCACAATAACCAGTCGGTAAACCCTTTTGATATTAAAGCATACACATACGCGGTTACCTTATCTGGCTGAGCTGATACCAAGCGCATTTACATAATTCGATACGTCCACAGACTTCTAAGATAACAGACAAACCGCGGTGTTGAAATCATGGCATCATCATAGTCAAGACAAAGACGTATTTGCTTTTTAAAGTATAAGTGGTAGACCTCTACTATAGATGTTGAAAAGTCCACTTCATGGTAGAATCCCATGGCCTCAAGTAACACCAATGAAGATAAGATTCTATGCTCGTCGTAATATAATGTAAAAGGGCAGTGGCTGCAGTGAGACATACTGTTCTGTTTATTACTGCAGAATAATATAAGTCTTGTAAAATAACTTTAGAACACGGGACGTACGGGACCCCACGATACAGGCATGCCTAGTGTGGGGACCGGGGTTTAATTCAAAACTGTAAAACATCTTATGTTAATAAATTATTTTGAATTTGAATTTGAATTTGAACACTTCCAACTTTGTAACATACATAAAGAGACTACATTTTTAAATGATTATGGTTTAACCTTGGTGTACTGTCTACTTTTGGACGAAGTCTGTGGATTGGGTTTCGCTATAAGTTGTACACTCATTGAATTTGCATAATTTCCAGCAAGGTAACACTTCAGCACATATAGTGAACCTAGTTAGACAGCTTTTCATGTTTCTTATGACTTTGATGTTACATATAGCCTCTCTTTAGAACTGCTTTGGATAAAATTTGTTTTTAACTTTATAACGTGTTATTTGTTAGTGGCTTTTGTAAGACACTCATGCTATCGCATGATGTATCGTTTACAAATAAATGTTCTGTGTTTTTACGTTTTTGCACGGCAGAAAGGACAGTAATTTTGTTTGCTGTGAGTGTTTTTGAAAATGGCACAGGTGGTATGATATTTAAAAAAGGCTCTTTGTAGGCTTGTGTTTGCTCACTGACTCCACCGATTTACGACTATAAATAAATTGTAATTATTATTAAAATACTTGACCACGTATAGTCTGTACTGTATCTGTACTTCCACCACGAGTTATAATGACCGCACGCGCTAGCGAGAGCGTAAAACTTTTATATGAAATACTGTCAACTGCCAATATCAAATTGACAATTTCCATATTATTTTACGCTCTTGCTACCGAGTGCGGTAATTGTAAACTCATGGTAAGGGTACTTGGTCTCTAGTGACTATATTTATATAGGTACTAAACTAAAAAAAATACTGACTGGACTGTCTTAAGAGAGACAATTTTGCACTATTGACAAAAGTGGAATATTTATTTCAACATTTAAACGATTCGTAAAGTGTATTGGGGTCAGAGAAGATTGTGGTGAATAATAAAACAACTTACTCTTTGTGAGGCCAGAAACTTTTGGACTTACGGAATACTTCGTATAATTGACATACATTATGAAATATCTGTACGTAATTTTGTACATCAAAGGTTATCAATTTCTGTTGAGCGTTCTGTTCAAAAAGTACGCCAATTAAATTCGATTATGGAATCGTTTACCAAATTGACGTATTTTCGGAATCCAATTAATCATTAGGAATTGAGTCACGCAGCCCCCATTCGATTGTAGAGCCACTCGCACCCGGCTCCACCTTCTTTATCTCATCTGACTGATTGCGTTTTACTTAAATTAAAAAGTCTTTGTGCACTTAAGGAGAGTGTTGATATTAGCTGGGATTATTTATGTCTCTAGATAATAAAATCACCGATAAAGTCGCAAAGGTTAACTAGCTTATAATAGAACTAGCTGCTGCACGCTACTTCGCCCGCGTAACTTTATAAAATTTACCCTATGTCCTTTCTGGTGTCCCAGACAACGTGTATTCATCATGTGTATGGATCATTTGGTTGACAGCCATGTGACATGTTCATTTTTTTTATTTTTTTATTTTAAGGTCAACAGACAGGCTGACGGTACACTTGATGGTAGGTGGCTACCGTCGCCTATAACACAAGCAACGCCATAAGTGCTACAAGTGCGCTGCCGACCATAGAAGGATTAAGGATAAGGGATAAGGAAGGGATGGGGTAATGGGCTCTGGCATCCCTTACTCACTCACCGAAACACAACAGCACGTAAATGCTGTTATTTCACGGTGGTATTCTGTAAGGTGATGGTTACTGCCGCCAGACGGGCTGCCCAAATGACTGCGAAACGCAGTGTGCCCTACCACTACTTTTCAAATCCAGACCGGAGTCAATTTTGAAAATTATATTAAAATTTCCAAAGTTGACCCCGCCGGGAATCGAACCCGGGGCCCCTGAAACGCTAGGCAAGCACCCTTGCCACTCGTCAAACGGGCTCGTCAATTCGTTCATTCGAAGATTTTGGTCCGATGGTAGATTTGGAGAACGGTCTTCGACCAACCTTATAAAAGACTTTTACTAGATAGCTGGCTGGATCAAGGGACAGAAACAATGTTCTCTCTAACACATTAAAATCTATAAAATCACCCATTTTCAAAACTTCCAGAAATTCTATTCTTCCAAAATATTCTAAAAATGGTCAATTCAGTTTCAGTATCATGTATAGAAGCTATAAACACGATATATCTCTGAAAACCAAGTAACTTACTCCATGACCAACCCATACAGATTTATTATTAGTAAATATTGACTCAATGTTGTCTTCGTCGACAAGCGTTTTCTCTAAATTAATTTTTCATGATTATAACTACTTATCATGTTATTTTTCAAACAAGTAAGCGAAACCTGCGCTATTAGGTTAGCAAATAATAGCGAGCTATGTACTAGATGGATACTTAGACCGTAGAAGCAGATTAATGGCGAAGGCCTACCTCGCCTGATGGGCGTCGCCGGATCCACACCAATTACGGCTAATTGATTGATGCCTTCTACTTACACGCGGCCACGAGTCGTGTGTACTTAGCTCGTACATGTTACGGTCGAGGGTTCCCATATCCATGATAATTGCGACTGGCGTCTACCAATTAAACTGGAATGACATACCGCACCACAAATTGATAAGTCTATCTATGGTGTCCCTCATGCTATGGTAGACAACAGCGCACTTACAGCAGTACATAAGTTGACCGTTACCACAGTATTACAATAATATTCCCTACAGTAGCGCAACGAATGTACTAACGCAGAGCAACGGAGGGGAACTCGAAGGGAGGCGGGCGGCGCGGGCCGCGTACCACAAATACGCTTAGTTTGTTTGTGGTACCGAGCGCGAAGGGCAGATGCGGGTTGTCTACATACACTAATATTATAAAGAGGAAAGATTTGATTGTTTGTTTGTTTGTATAGAATAGGCTCCGAAACTACTGGACCGATTTGAAAAATTCTTTTACCGACATTATCTGTGATGAACATAGGCTACTTTTTACCGCGAGAAAATGCTTTATTCCTGCGGGAAAACGGGTAATAGGACAACGGGTAGTAAGAATTATCCTTCCGTACTTTTTCACATAACTTCTAAACGGCTGAACCGATTGCGTTGAAATTTTATATGGGTATTTCGATGGTTTCCTGGATGATTTTTTAAAAATACAATTTGGCCCGGTAGGTGGAGCTGCTGTCGGTATGTCAACTACTAAACGGCTTGAACGATTGGGTTGAAATTTTGTATGTGTATTTCCATGGTTTCACAGACACGAATGTATTATATTTTAGTAGTAATAATTATAGATATTCTATAATGGTACGCACTAACTGTTCTGTGTACGGATGTAATTCGACATGGAAATACCAGAAGGATTTAAAGTTTCATAGATTTTCCCGCGACGAGAGATATTTCATTGGTGACTATAATACCAAAATACCTAAGGGAAAAGCCTTAAATAAAGATTTAAAAAAAACCATCTAGTGATTACCTACTTACTAAGTATTATGTATTAACTAAGTTAAGGGCTACTTGCACTCGATCGTGACGAGAAAAACCTCATGAAGTTTTATCAAAATTATGTAGTAGGGAGTACAATCAGCATTATTTACCTACCTATTAGATAAGTAGGTAGGTATGTATGTACATCTACTTCTACTGGTGGCTGGCTTCATGAAATTTATAAAATTTCCAAATCGTAAATAAATGATTACATCAGAATAGTAATAATCACAATTGTTTTATATCCCATTTTGGGACAACCCTAGCATATTTGCATGTGTCAGAGTAAGTACCTACACCGGAGGCGACTTCGCGCGACATCAAAGGCGTTGCGCTACTGTAGGGAATATCATTGTAATACTGTGCCGTTACTTTGTCTGCCGAACTTAACATAAAAAGTATATCAATCAATCAATCAATACTAATAATAGGTCTGTAAGTGTAGGTTTTGTATGTATGTATGTTCTCCTCCATAACACTTAAACGAATTAACTAGACGCACAGGACACAGGATATGCCACTTTTTTTCTTTTTCTACGCGAACGAAGTCGCGGGCAACAGCTAGTATACAAATAAAATTTAATTTGAAATGTCTGAAAAGCTTAACTAAATTTATGATAACATTTCTACACTTCAGAGACTTTAGTTATTAATAAAGACCTACTAAGAGAAGATTTTGAACTATTTTTCAATCCATACAGAAAACAAAGCAGTGGAGTTATGAAATAAATGAAATTTCCGGACAGGCAGCAGCGCCACGGTTGGCCAATTTGAATTATTGTTCAGTTATTGTAAATGGTCGTCGTTTGTGGACCCAGTTTGTGCATACGCTGCGCATTCGACATGATTTACGTAACATTTTAATGGATTTTGTTCGGTCCACATATTAAGACCCAATTATAATTGAAAACCACACGATTCAATGCGTTTAATTAATGTTACAACCCTCGTATAGGTAAAGTCAGGATACGAAAACCTTTGTCAGTTTTCAAATTCATTCCTTTATCAAAATCGTAGACTCTTAATACCTTTTGAAACTAAACCACTAAACAGCCAACTGACAGACGTTTGAAATGAAATTTTGGCATGACTGACAATTTTGCTGGTGCAAGCAAATGTCGACTTAAAGGTGACGAATTTTTTCTTACCCCGACTGTACATATGTATTATGTAATATATTATAATGTGTAATATGAATAAACTACACTGAACTGTGTAGAAATGCCCACTCTCCTAGAGAAGACTATCGATAGATATTTAAAACCAATTCTCTCTTCACCATTTTCCAGCGAAGATTTTACTTACTTGTGTACAAAATTCTATATTATAATAAAAATGAATCACTAGATGTGTTCTTAGGCGCAAACGAAAATTCGAGTTTGACGGCTGGACCAAACAGAGCTAATTTTGTTTGGTCCGTGAGCCAGCGACAGATTTTCATGACCAATTTCCTCTCAGTCGATAACTCGTAAAATGACAGAGGGAGTTGTATCATGAAGCGTTGTGAACGTCAGCTGCGGCTCCGATGGTGGGTTGAGCAGTAGAGTGGTAGCCGCCCACGCACATAGCCGCCCACAAAAAAAATTTTTAATCATTTATTCCCGATTAAAAATTCATCAAATTTTAGTTAGCCTAATATTTTGAAGAAACAAAATTGTCAGCTATTTATAAAATGGTGGATTAGGAGGTCACACGAATATATACGTATTCAGTGATTACCTCCCAATAGAAAAAAATATCAGATGATAGTTTATGTATTACTGTTAATAAATAAAAAAGTCAGCTGGCTATATCTTGGTGGAATGCTTGTCAGCTGATGCTCTGAAAGTGTAACGGGCTACCACTGCTCAACCCACCATCGGAGCCGCAGCTGACGTTCACAACGCATCATGATACAACTTTCTCAGGCATTTTACAAATTATCGACTGAGACTGAAATTATTGACGAAATTAGTGCCTGGCTTACGGACCATTAGTTCAAGTCCGAGGAAGGTTCTTATGAAGAGAATAATTGGAAATATTTCCCGAGAAATTGCAACTGTGTGAATCAGGGATCGGGTCGCTAGTAGATAATAAAATAAGAATACCATGATAGGCGATATTCACGCGGTTCAGTTCCACCGGAAGCGCCTTCATTTCCGCTTCCGGGTTCCGGGAGATATTCGTGTCTCAAATCTATTTCGAGAGGGTGACAATTCGTAGCCAGAGCTTTATTAGGACGTGTCAGATCAGCCTCCAATTTTCTTTTAATTATGAAGCCTCCTTTGAACGATTAAAAGCGTTATTAAACAAGATTAATTGACATTTTTATCGGTTTTTAATTGAGACATCACCTTGTCGCCACCGCTTCTATTCGAACGACTTTTATTTCCATAAATTAAAGACTCAAGAGCAGAGAAACGCACATTTTTTTCTTTTCTTGCATAATTAAGATGATAAATTTAAGAGGATAATCAGTCAAAGGGAATGAAAAATTCTGTCGAAGGTCGAATGAAGAATTATTAATAAACGCAAAGTACAAATATATAATAATAAATATAGATATTATGTAATTATTATAAAATAAATAATCTATATACTAATATTATTGTTTGTTTGGTTGGACGCGTTAATTTCAAGAAATATTGGTTCGAATTGAAAAATTCTTTTTATATTATGACACTACATCGGCTTTAGGCTAAGTCATTTTGAACATTTTGAACGCGGACGAAGTCGCGGGCACCAGCTAGTAATAAATAAATGCTTAAATAAAAATCATCTCAAACCGCATTTGATTTTGCGGTTTTCTTTTAATCCTCGACAATGAATTATTATCTACTAGCTGGTGCCCGTGACTTCGTACGCGATGATAAATTAAAAATATAAAAGCAATTACAAAGCTTGACAACTTGTTGCTATAACACAATGGCCAGGCGTTAGTTACAGTTTTATATTTTTGAGATAATCCCTCGGGAACATTACTTTTTTCTTGGATGAAATGTATCCTATGTCCTTTCTGGTGTCCCAGACAACGTGTATGCAAAATTTCATGGTGATCGGTTCAGTATTTTTGGCGTGAAAGCGAGGCAGACAGAGTTACTTTCGCATTTATAATATTAAGTAAGGATTAATGTTGCTTTTATATCTAAATATCTGGAACAAATATCCAACAAGGAATTAAAAATATATCTGGACTTACACATAGTTTCCTGTGCGTACCTTAAATGTTATATTATGAATGTTCCATTTAGGTCAGGGCACACAATGACTTCTACGAACACGCAACACTGATACATTATCCACACAAAGGCTATTTCAGCAAATAATACCCTCACAAAAGGATACACGTACACGTACAAATCGACAGTGCAGTACATGTCGTCCAGATGATTTTCCCTCTAATGTGTCTCTATTATCTTTTAACCAAGTGACCTGGATTTTTTGTTAAATTTTTTCTAGAAAAAAAAGCTTAGTTAAGCTTATCTCTCCGTGCTGGCTCGACGTTGAGTTTCGAGCAAACCTGTTTTTACAACGATAGAATATTGATACACTAATACTAGCTGGTGCCCGCGACTTCATCCGCGTTCTCTATAGCCTATAGCCTTCCTCGATAAATGAATTATCCAACACAAAAATATTTTTTTCATTTCGAACCAGTAGTTTTTTTTTTATTAGAGATGGGTTTGCTCTTGGCCAACAACCAGCTGAGTAGTAAGGATGAGGCCTATGATGGAGCGAGCTCACCCAGAATTAGCGCGTACAACCAAACAAACAAACTCTTCAGTTTTATATAATAGTGTAGATACATAGACTAGTGTTTTTGCCCGTGACTTCGTCCGCGTCCGATCGCTACCAAACTTCACAGGTGTTCCTGTGCACTAATCTGAAGATTGTCTGAATCTGAAGATCAAAATCAGCTCAGTGGTTTTGAAGTCTATACGAGACATGCGTGTCATAGATACACACATCGCCTTTTATATAAGAAGAGATCTAACCAATAATTTCTTACACCGTACCGAACTTTATATAAATACAACGGGTATATATTATTTATTAAATCAGTATTACTCATCAATATACAGTTATCACTGTTGTACAAAAAACATCACAATTGATTTAGTATACCTATACTTACTAAGTAATACAGTAAATGCGAAAGTAACTGTCAGTCTGTTGCGTTGTGTAACATAATCGATCTCGTTTTGATGAAATCTTGTTACACAAAATGTAAAAAGATACATAAGTGCTAAGGCATAAGTGCTTACTATGTAGGTACTTAACTTTATAAAATACTAGCTGGTGCACGCGACTTCGTCCGCGTTGAACGATTAAAGTTAGCCTATGTACTTTCTGGTGTCCCTACTGACAACGTGTATGCAAATCGTGGTGATCGCTTCAGTAGTTTTTGCGTGAAAGCGTAACAAACAAACTCACATTAATTATCCATACTAATATTATAAATGCGAAAGTAACTCGGTCTGTCTGTCTGTCTCGTTTTCACGCAAAAACTACTGAAGCGATCACCATGAAATTTTGCATAGACGTTATCTGGGACACCAGAAAGGACATAGGGTACCTTTCATCCAGAAAAAAAGGACTAAGTGTTCCCGAGGGATCATATAAAAACATAAATAATTGGGCGCTACTGTCGCACGGCGGCGCAATCGTCGCCACAGCGATATAATTAAGATGACATGAGATGACATTACACAAAATGTTCCTAGCTGTGAAACATTATTGATGTATTATGTCTAAAATTGTCACTTAGTTGTCAAATATTTATAAGTGCGTTCAGAATTTGGTTGTAGTATGAGGTCCGATCTCTAAGACCGATTTTTAAGAATTTTTATTCGGTAGGTAAATGATGGTTGCAAAACAACGTTTGCCCGGGTCTAAGCGAGCATATTTATTTTCTTTTTCAACGCGAACGAAGTCGCGGGCACCCACTAGTAATATTATATAGTAAGGATAGCCTATATTACTCGCTGATAATGCAGCTTTTCATAGGTGAAAGAATTTTCAAAATCGATCGAGTAATTTTTGAATTTATCTATACTAATATTTATAAAGTGGAAAGATTTGATTGTTTGTTTGTATTGAATAGGCTCCGAAACTAGGGGACCGATTTGAAAAATTCTTTTACCATTAAAAGCCGACATTATCCGTGATGAACATAGGCTACTTTTTACCGCGGGAAAATGCTTCATTCCTACGGGAAATCTAAAATAAAAGTAAATATTGGCCCGGGATACACTTGATAGCGCCATCTATCGATGGGTTATCAAGTGTTATAATTTTATACTTTTCAACGCGGACGAAGTCGCGAGCACCAGCTAGATCATTATAAACATACAAATTAAATATTGTTAGTATAAATTAGTATGTTAGGTATACCTAACATTAATTTTACTCCTGGTGAACCCTTGGTGCCCTAAAAAGAAAAGAAAAGAAAAAAGCAATTACTTCTATATATTACTGTATACTGTAATACCTAGTTTGGAATATTGTAAGCAAATTTTTTGTATTAGCAATTGTATTTTTTCAAGATCAAACGAAATTGGAATTTATAATAATGGTAACAGAGTTGTAAGTTCAATAAATGAGTCTCGCCTTGTTAAAATTCTAATTAATTGTTTGATTAATTATTATTTTCATGTTAATTAAGTGAAAAGGTAAACTTGGTGTTGAAAACCAACATAAGGAACAAATATATATATATATATAACTTTGTGTTGAAAATAGAAACCAATATTAGTAATACTTTGCTTTTATTTGCCTCTTATTATAACACTAGCTGGCACCCGCGACTTCGTCCGCGTTGAAAAAGAAAAAGTAGCCTGTTGTTGTGTCCTGTACGTCTAAATGTTTATCTACCAAATTTCATGAAAATCAGTTAATTCGTTTAAGAGTTACATACATACATACATACATACATACATACATACATACACACACACACACACACACACACACACACACACACACACACACACATATACATAAATACATACATACATACATACATACATACTTACATACATACATACATACATACATACATACATACATACATACATACACACATACATACATACATACATACATACATACATACATACATACATACATACATACACACATACATACATACATACATACATACATACATACATACATACATACATACATACATACATACATACATACATATATACATACATACATACTAATGACTCAAATAAAAATAAAAGTATTGGCACCCCATCTTACGGTTTTAACACTAGGGATAATACAGCTTAAAAGGTCAATGACTTTGGAGCGGCTAAATTGGCTATTTATGTTGGTGTCCACATAGTACCGATATCGACTGATAATTTTGAAGGCTAATTTGTTATTTAAGCCATTCAACTCACACGTACTACATAATAAGTTAGGTTTAATGAAGATTTTATAAATAATGAGGACATTGTTAAATACATTTATGTTTTTCTGTTTTCAGGTAAGTGAACCACTCCACCGTAGCCATAACTAACACAACCTTGGTAAGCCATAACGTAAGGAAAATAAAGATCTCATTGATATATTATGCCTCTTAAGAATTAAATTGGACTAAATAGGTTATTGTTCTATACTTTTATTATTTTAAGCGTACCTGACAGATTTTTTATTATTATAAATGAAAAAACTTACCCTTACCATGGGGACATGTAATTTTTTATGGTCGTGCAGAGTAAATTATGTCAACATATCTTAGATTTGTTCTAATAAACAAGTTTGCTTAATGGCTATGCCAACGACGGCCCCTGGAGCCGGAAGGTTCTGGAGTGGAGGCCATGGACCTGCAAGCGCAACTTAGGTCATCCACCAACAAGCTTAGGTGGACAGACGACCTGATAAGGTATTGTCTTGCCGATGAATCCAGGCCGCTTCAGTCCGGTCAAATTGGAAAATGATGGGGGGTCCAATGCCAGCAGTGGACCTCCTGCGCTTGAGATGATGAAATGTTTATCATCAATCCAAAATTCGTACTGACATATGTATAAAAAAAAAACAGTGGCACTCCGGGAGTGCCGCCGGAAGTGAAAACTTGAACAATTACGTATGTATTTTTTTAATAGTCATCAACTTATATACAGACGTGTCGGTTACGGTAACAGTGTCGCGAGTTTAATGGTTTTTCTCATCTCAAAAAATGCCCAACGCGCCTAAAGAAGTTTGCACATAAAAAACCGCTAAATAAAACATAAAACTGTATAGCTACGATCTTGTCATAGCATACTCTTTTTCTAACTATTACGTCATTTTTATTAGTGAAAAATTGGAAACTTTTGAGCCGAGTAATAAGAGATGGTTTATAATGGAAATGGTGCAGGTGCACGTTGAACCAGAGTGCAATACGGAAGGCTGAGGTAATATCGCATACTAATGGAGCCATTAAGCCCCGGTACACAATTTGTGGCCGCCTTATGAATGTATACACTTACTTACAACGTCCCTCGCTACAACCACGCTTTGCTTCCATCAAGCTATACTCCCAACTTAGTTAATAAGTAAGGTAAAGCTGTCACCTAAGACTAAGACTGGCCAACTGAAATTCAATAAGCGGCTGGTCATTTCCGATTTTCACTTTATCCAATCACAGTTATTACTGTCAGACTGTAGGCACTTGTTTGTTCAATAACTTACAATAGATTGGAGCTGTGTTTCATGTAACTTAAATTTTGTTAAGTAATCTCAAAAACATCTTACTTCAAGACACTTCGAGACACCTATAGCTGGGCACTCTGTATACTTGCAGAAGACGGTTGTGTTCTGATTTTTATAAACTATTTTCAATTTAATATTAAGATTTTTATATATATACTAATATACATATGAAGCTAAAAATTTTGTTTGTTTGTTTGGTTGAACGCGCTAATCTGAGGAACTACTGGTTCGAAATGAAAAATTATTTTTGTATTGGATAATCCATTTATCGAGGAAGGCTGTAGGCTGTAGAGAACGCGAACGAAGTCGCGGGCACCAGCTAGTATTATTATAAATTCAATGGTGACAGTATATACTGCGTTTTGCATTCTTAAATTAGTAGCTGCCTCTCACTAAACTGACTCAGTACAGTGAGTTTCGATAAGGTAAGGTAAGGTATACCAGAGCCCTCCTAATCCTTTTTTCTTTATCTAACTAACGTCTACAGAACACTTGACATCTATATAATTTTTCATGTTAATTGGCAACAGAAGCGACCTACCTTTTATATACACAAAAGAATACATAAACAATCACTTCACCTGAATTCACCTGATGTTGCATACAATTAAGAAACCTATGAATATAATTCGCAAACGAGTAAAGATGAATTGTTTCTGGAGTAAATTGCGTCCCAAGAGCTTATCGACCCGATTGCCGAACACGAACAGACGAGTATCGAGTGTCAAGCCCACACACTCCACCGGATAACTCAATAAACCAATATTCAATAATGGCCGAGTATTTGCATTGGCTGACGTCCGTCAGTAGTTGCCGTTCACTACCGCAATAACAGACTGTTTACTCTTATTCCGATATGAGTTCGGAATTTAAATGAAAATTGTCAATTTAAATTTATTGCATAACACCGCAGGTTCATCAATTCTTCCACGCGAAGAATCTGACGAGATTAATAGATGCCAAGTTGTCAGATGTAATCATTTTGACAAGTCAAAAAGAAACTTTTTAAAAACAAGCTTTTATTTAAGTGCCCTAAAAAGAAGAAAATAAACTTTAAATTTAAGATAAAAGCTTGTCAAAAAATTTACCTGTGTACTAACTAAAAAAATAATAAAATAATAAAAAGAACATACATACATACATTGCAAGTCAATAAAAAGCTTGTAAAAAAGCAACGATTTGATAGTTTGTTTGAATTGAATAAACTCAAAAACTACTAGGTCTATTTAAAAAAATATTTCATATGCAGAAAGCTATATTATCAGCGAGTAACATAGGCTAAAATATTTAATAAAGTTACGCGGACGAAGTCGCGTGCAACAGCTAGTATACAATATAAATCTAAAAGTCATTTGTTGAGAAACAAATTTTCTTATCTAAATTAAGTGTTGTTAGCTATAAACTAGCTGGTGCCTGTGACTTTGTTTCTAAGCTGGTTTTCTTAAAATGGTAAAATAAGTTTTCTTTAGCAATTCCGTTAAGTTGATTTATCAAAGAATCTTCATCGGAATATTTGAACGGGAGAGTTTGAATGTTGATGCCTACTCAGTAGAGTTTAAATTTAAATGTAGACATTTAATCAGTACAGAATGACGTAATTTTAACTATGAGTTCAGAAAAGGATTCTTTTTTGGAGGCCAATACACACACATAGCTTGAAGATAACGAGTTAATTATAGAGAAATTCGTATTAGCAATGAATAATAGGCGAAAGAACGAACAGAATGACAGCTTCATCGATATTCCTAATTATCGAGTGACGGCGCATCTCGAGTGGGCCCCATCGATTATTCACTTAACATCGATTATTCGCCTTAACAAAGACCGGCGGAAAATTAAAACCTATTGCCTCTAAAACTCGAACGAATTATTCATGAACGGGAACTTGTTCTCGAATTAACTTCTCGGGGAACTTGATAACTTGAATTAACGCAATAGGCGTTAAACTAGTAAGCAAACCCCTTATAACCAAATATACTTCGCACTGGTGACGGCTTAACCTCTAACCTTTCTCCGCATAGCGATACTGTACCACTTAAAATGATATATAAAAATATCTAGATTCGTTGAGCCTTCATTCGAGACGACATACATACTTCTCAAATGAAGGCACAATAATATATCTGTATGTTACCGTAACGAGATTTTTTTTGTTTCGAATTAATAATATAGTTTAATAATAATAATAATAATAATTTATTTGCTGAATATAGGTTACAATAATGGTTTTACAATGGATTAGGCTCGCTACATTCTACCCTTTAGGGTGTGCAAATATTTTTGGAACACTACATATCAAATTAAACAATCACTCACTACTAATATTCACTAAATTATCATACATATAATCTTTTAAGTCATAGTAACATTTATTCACTAGTAATTCTTTCACTTTCTTTTTAAATAAATTAATATTGAGCTCCTTAATATTGTTCGGGATCTTGTTGTAAATGACTGGTGCTAGACAAAAAACACTTTTGTGCATAAGAGCTGTGTGTGCTTTGCGAATACACAGTCTATTTGGATCTCTTTGAGTTCTTTTACTGTGCTCTGAAACTCGTCTAAATAAGATAGGGTTTGCTTTTACATATACTACAACCTCATATATAAAAAGCGAAGGCAGTGTTAGTATTTTATGTTTTTTAAAATAGGGCATACAACTGTCGGTTACTTTTAATTTAAACATTGCTCTTATACATCTTTTTTGTGCTTTGAAAATAAAAAATTTATCAGTCGAGTTTCCCCAGAACAGAAGTCCATACCTGAGCATAGATTCGACAAGCCCGTAATATGCCAATAAGATAGCTTCAATTCTTACAGTTTTAGATAATTCATGAAGGGCATACGCCTGTTTACTTAGTTTTTTCCTGAGACCATCAATATGAGATTTCCAATTTAATTTACTGTCAATTTCTAGGCCTAAAAATCTTGTTGTGTTAATTTCTTTAATAGTTTCATCTTCATAATGTATGTTCAAATATGGTTTAGCACATTCCCTTTGACTAAAATGCATGACATTTGTTTTAAGCAAATTAATTTTTAAATTATTGTTTTTTAACCAAAATATAATCTTTCTTAAAGCAGCGTTAATGTCATCATTATAGGTTTCTTTGTCTCTGCATTTTATTATCATTGTGCTATCGTCGGCAAAAAGACACATGGGGTGATCAACAGTTCTTGGTAGATCATTAATATATGCTATAAATAATAATGGTCCCAAAACACTACCTTGTGGGACGCCGTATTTTAGAGTACGTTCATTAGATAGAAATGTTTCATGTGATTTATTATCTTTGTTTATTCGACTAATCTCAGTAATTTGTTTCCTATTGTGTAGGTATGATTTTATTAAATTTAGTACATTACCTCTTATTCCATAACTTTCTAGTTTTTCAAGAAGAATTAGATGGTCTACATGATCAAATGCTTGCGTCATATCCATATATATAGCACATATTTGGGATTTAGTATCTACATTTGTCATAATTATATCTAAGAATTTAAAAATAGCCTCATTTATTGTTTTATTTTTCCTGTATCCATGTTGTTCCTTTGCTAATATATTAAACTTTTCCATATAGTTACTTATTTCTTTGTAAATGTACTTTTCAAATATTTTTGAGAAAACAGGGATCCGTGCTATAGGTCTATAATTTACCAAATGCCCTTTGTCCCCTTTATTTTTATAAATTGGTGTTATAACCGCTGTCTTCAATTTTTCTGGAAATAGTCCCTCAAAAATACAAAGATTGATAATATGACTGAGATGACCCGCTATATTTTTTATCGTGTATTTTACTACCTTTGTAGCAATTCCATCCCAACCAACACTATTAGTATTCTTTAAGGTATTGACTATATTTTTTATGTCTATTGGCGTACAAGGACTTAAAAACATTGAGTTAGTTCTTGTACTTATGTTGGAATTTATATGTTTTGTATTTGACAAGGGCTTAATTTTATCCACAAAATAATCATTGAACATGTTACACATTATTGCTGGATCTGATACTACTTTGTTTTCATGATTAATTTCAGTAATAGTATCTCGGGGTCGATCTCGTTTTACTCTATTTATAATTTGCCAGGCTGTTTTATTTTTATTTTGAGAATTTATAATAGCATAGTTATTTTGAGACTTTTTAGTTAACTTAATGATCTTTTTTAATAACGATGAATATTTCTTATATTTATTTTTATTTATCTCATTCGGACTTCTTCTATAAACGTCTAATAAATTCCTTTTCCTCTTGCTACATAATTTCAAACCTTTCGACAGCCATTTAATTTTATAATTTGCTTTTATTGTTATAAGCTTATAAGGAAAACAAAGTTCATAGATCATTTTATAATTATCAATAAATATATTATAAGCAATATTCGGATTATCAGTTGTGTATATTTCTGAAAAATTCCAGTCGCTAATATATTTATTGAATTTTTCTAAATTTTCATTGCAATAATCCCTTTTCCTAAAACGCCAATAATTACATATGTGAGTTTCTACAACAGGCGTTTCTAATATTTGAGCAGAGTGGTCAGACAGAGCTAGTTCTATTACTTCAGACTTACATTTTTTGAGGTCATGGATAAAATTATCTAGACAAGTATTACTTGCTATCCTTGTCGGTTCTTTAATTTCATGTTTAAGGCCAAAACTTAGCAACAGACATAGAAACTCGGATGCAGTGTTATTGTTTTTCAGGATATCTATATTAAAGTCTCCGGCAATAATGACATTTTTCTTTTTTAGTTTTTGTAAATAGATCAGCAGTTGCTCAAATTTATCAAAGAAAACGTCTAAATTTGTTTTTGGGATTCTATATATGCATACAATAATTATTTTATAATGTATAAGTTCTATAGCACAACATTCAAATATGCCTGAAATTGACAAATTTTCTATATCTATTAGTTTTTTATATGTGTAGTTTCTCTTTACAAATATACATGTTCCTCCTCTTTTCACATTGTTACGGCTGTAACATGCAG
Organism: Synanthedon vespiformis; assembly: GCA_918317495.1. Taxonomy (NCBI): domain Eukaryota; kingdom Metazoa; phylum Arthropoda; class Insecta; order Lepidoptera; family Sesiidae; genus Synanthedon; species Synanthedon vespiformis. Next base: position 92,461 of record OU906970.1, read on the forward strand.
CCATGGTATAATTAGGCAAGTCACAAAGTTCTTCGTATCCAACCTGCATGAAATGTTCCGTAATGCATATCACATCAATGTTCTTTCCATTTTCTTTAAATATTTGGAGATTAGTAGTAAGTAAGTCTGATTTATTAATAAGACCAGCTATGTTTTGATGTAGAATGTGGAGCCTGTTTTCTAAAAATCCTGTTTCGATGATATGGATTCTTCAGTTTCTTGGATAGTGTTGCTTTTCGACTGACTTAAATCTTTTTGTTTTTCTAAATTAATACTTGTGGCTTTGTAGTTATTAATGTCCTCAATTGTATTATATAAATCTTTAAATATCGTTTTCACTCCTAGACGGTTAATTATTCCACTGTATCTAAACATGGTAAAATCATTTTTAAGATTCTTATTGCTATCTATAAAATATGCATATTTATTTGTTAAGAGATCCAAGTATAACAAATTATTAAAATGCTCAACTCTCGAGTTATACATGTGAGTGTTATTGCCGTATTTATAAGTAGGTGAGCATATTAGGATATTAGTGTTAGTGTAATTTTGTAACGTTTGTTTTATTTCTAATATTAATTCTAAGTAATTCTGCGTAATTTCGAAATCGCGTTCTCCAATCATTATCACACAGTAGTCATCCTTATTAAAATATTTAAGTTTTTTGTCTAGACCTGATAAGATTTGTCTAATTCCTGCATTTGGTGTTGAATAGTGACATATTTCATAATTGTTTTGAAAATAATTTAGTGTTGAATGTAAGATATTGTTTTTATTTGTACTAGTACTCAGAACTATCATGTTTCTCTTAACACCCCGTACATCGTTTTTGTATGAACATGTTTGTTGTTTCTCCCTTGGTGGTGACATAATGGACGTGTTTTTGATTTCTTCTATATTTGTATATTTTATGCTCTGAGTACCTTTTTCACACATTTTAATTGATTTAACAATTTCATTATTATCTGTTTGTGTTTGTTTGTTACGGTTTTGTTTGATTTTCTTTTTTACTATAGGCGACTTCATTGTAACAGGATTTTGTGTTACTTTTTTATATAATTCTTGTTTTTTTAAAAGGTTTTCGTTGTTCTTTTTTAAAAGATTTATTTCACTATTTAGGGCTTCTATTTCTTTATTAGCACTACATAGTTCAGTCTTTAATTTTTCTATTTGTATTTTAAGGTCAGAAACGTATTCCGTATCTTCATCAATAGACTCATTTGGAATGCTAAAACTAGTGACATCTAGTGGCCCATCATTGGATGAACTTTCATTGTTTACTGTTGAGTCAGATTGGGTGCGAATGCGTCGTCGTCGGAAAGTAATGTTATCCAGGAAATTCATGTTTTCTAATTGTTATCTGAATTTGGAAGTATTACTAGTTTGGATAAGTAACAGTTTCTTAAAAAAAGTATTTAAAAAAACGTTACCTCTATTTCTCCGGATACGAACCGACACCAGTCGAACGCTAGCTGCACCTAAAAATATATTTAAATATATTTAAATTTCACTAAAAGTTCTTCGTTATTATAGATGTTGATGTTTAAAAATAAGTTCTGATAATTAAAAAAATATAAGAATGGATTTTGATTTTGAAAAAATAGTTATTAAGCTTATTATTGTAATTAGTAGTACGTAAATGCGAGTAAAAGTTACGCGGACGAAGTCGCGTGCAACAGCTAAGTAGTCATTTATAAAAACATATTTTATGAAAAAAGACCAATGCATATCTCACTTCACCTTCACTGCCTCTTGACTGTGGAAAAATCGGGATTTAGTTCATAATTTTATGCGTCTGTGGTTCATTTGGACATTTACAGTAAGTAGTCGTATTGCTATCTCACACGTCAAGCTTAGAATGAACGATAAGGATTTGATCCATGGATCTCTCTTATCAAAATCGCAATAAATTATAATAAGTATTTGTATATATAAATGTATATATTTTAATATTATTTATATTATGTAAATAATAATGTACCTATATAATGACTATAACCTAAACATGGTGTGCGGAGAAACTCTAATGAGTTTATGTTTACACCATTGTTAATTTAAATGTAAACATTACTGTATAACAAATAGATAAATAAAAAAAAAAAAAAAAAAAAGATAGTCAGGAGAAAAAATACAAAGAGCAGCACGAAACAAAAAAGCGTTACGCCACTCCGCCTCAAATAGTTCACATCCGTTCCCTGGCCGCCATCCGACGACGCGATAAATGCAGGCCACGCACTCATTCATTCGTTCACTCGTTCGCCAACCCATTCAACCGAGTAGTTCGTTCGTTCCGCTACATTCTTCAGTGACGAGACATATTCCGCTCGGATTGCGAAAGTGGAAAAACGTTTCCTCAGAAAACACGTTTCCGGATGATGACGCCGTGTTTTACATCGTTCCTTGTTGTTAAGTATAATGTTAACCCTTCAAGGGTAACAGGGTTAACATAATCCTTGTACTTCTGTGCTCGACTGGCAAGTTAGCTCTAAGGACGCAAGTAATACTAAGGCGGGTGCACATGTGCTGCTGACTCTGTTAGTATAAGGGATAAGGGATAATTGGTATGTTAAGGGTATTATATATGAAGGTCATTAGACAGGCTGACAGTTTACTTAATGGTTGGTTTCTACCTTAGAAAGGAATAAGGAATAAGGCTCTAGCATCCGTTACACCCTCGACACAACACAACAGCACACAGTGCCATTATTACTGTCTCCAAACGAGTTCCCCACTTTATGGGGCCCTTTTACGTCTCTCCTATGTCCTATTCCTTTTAACATACTTTTGCCTATGTAACAAAGTTTAGGCCTTGTGTCTGTCCGCGTCACACATTCATATCAAACGCGATATAAAACCAAGAAGAGAAGTACTTAAATACTTCACACGACAAGAATGAAAACCAACAAAAAGCTAATTATGTAAAATTGCAAAGTAAATTGCAACGTTTCCGAAGCACAACTAGGGCAGGAGGCTTTGTATCGTTGCGGAAGTGGCTCGTTATCCACCGGAAGTTAATCTCCCTATTGTCGCGTTTCATAATGCCGTCAGAAGCGAGACACGATGTCTCGCGCCGCCTACGAAGGTTCCCAACTTCATTAGTAATTTTTTTAATAGCTTTATACCGTGGGTATAATGGATGCTATGGGCAGACGACCTTGCAGTGAAATGACACTGGCTGATGATGATGATAAATACCAGTTTCCAATTTAGAACATGGTCCCTTATTTCTCAGATAAATTTGAAGAAGCCTTATCAAGTTCTTGTAGTGTATCTGAGATTAATATTAACACGATTTAAGAAGTTAAACTGTGGAATTTAAAAGAAAAATTTTAAGTAGTTTTAGCGACACCAAGTAGTACTATTAATGTTACAGTCCAATGGTACTAGAGCAACTAAATGGGTTTAATAAATCACGATTATCTGGTGATTAACTTTATTGCTTCTTAGTTCTCTTGGATTTGCGTTTTCGTTTTTGTAACTTTGTCTTAGGTGAGCCTGTCCGGCTCCTCATAACTGGGGTTGGTCTAGTGCTTGCTTCCAGAAATCCGACTGTAAGGTGTTTCTTCGCCTCCGAAATTTCAAAAAGCAACGACTCATAAGTTTCTGTGGTAGTGGTACGCTTTTTACCACGATAGTACGGGGGCATCTGAAAGCGGGCAGTATATTTAAAAAGATTTGGATTCAAACCCTGGCAGTGCGCATTACAAAGGATGTTTCACAGCGCTTGGTCCGAAAAGGAGGGATTTCGACAATATGAGGATGGAAACCAGCCGTACGTCTGTATGTCCGATGGAAGAAATCGGAAGGCGGTTTGAGCTCATGCAGCTCCTGAGCACACTCTTCGAAGTACATCTTATAAAAGACACATATACTGGTAGTTATTGCGTGTATGTGCCAGGCTCTGCATCTTAGATTTTAAAAGAGTACTGTCGCCTATATGAGTCTCCTAGTCTTTCCTTCTATTGAATAAATAGATATAAATTATTATAATAAAAATGTACAATTTACGAGGATGAGAATTGGCCTAAATAACGGTAAAATTTTCTTACAGCATTCTCGATTTCTTGAATCCAATCGGCATACGCTCCGATCAAAGTAAAAACAGTTGGCGTATTAGGGTACCCGCACACTGTCGGACCAAACGATATGATTCCGACGAGTTTGCCCGCCATCACAGCTGGACCACCGGCATCGTGCTGAACAAAATAAACTCTATTAAAACATTTAACATTAAAAATATTATTGGAACATGCATATTCAGTTTTTACAACAAAAAAAGTTATTAAAAGTTATAAAACAAATGTTACTGACGACCTTTATTCTTTCAATCTCTGACTTATAACCTGAATATTATCGGAACTTCCTAAGTTTTTATATGAAACGTGATATAAATATGTTAATATATTTTTGTTTTTCGTAAAGTAAATCAAAATAACATTAAATGTCTGCATCAATTTGTTCCTTCATTCATTCGTTGTTATTCAGTTCTCTAAGCTTTGAGTCTGTGTTTGTATAACGAAGAAAAATTCGGAAAATGTACCCTGAATTGTAAAGTTTAGAGTTCTGCGTAGGGCCTACGAGTTTAGCTTTGAAGAATTTAGGGTCTAAATGTATTGCGTCTAAAAAATTACTATAAGCTTTTTTGTTTCTTTTGTAAAAAAAAACCCCGCCATTTTTGGACTTTGCCAAAGTCACTCGATAAAATTTGATTCAGGGCCCATTTAGGGCAAACTACGCTACTATAAAGGGTGCTCTAACTGCCCAAATACTTAAGTAACGGTATGACAAATGATCACGATAAAAGAATAACGTCTAACAGTTGCGTCTACCTACTCTCGTTAGAATCGTCTCAGAAATGAGTGAATACAAGTATTTTTATTGAATAAATTTCTTTAGTCATCCATCAAGCTTGTCACATCGCACCTGGAGGTTTTATTATAAGTTTTTTTCTGTTATAAGCTGCATTTGCTATCGAAAAAAAAAATCTAACCGGTTAGTTCAGCCCAATTTTCAATTTGTCAAAATTCTATTTTTTTCAAGAATCAACTTTAAAAATATTTACCATGAATTTTTCAAAGAATAGAATAATATTCGGTCTCATGTTTAAATTTCTCTGAAAATATGTGTTTTAATACGAGAAAATAAGCATTTCTCTAATAAGCTTTTAAGTATGAAGCACATGTGCTACATTAATATGTTATCAGAAGCCGCAAGATTGCTTTTCAAAAATATTGATAAATAAATATTTTGATTTTGATTTGATTTTGATTGTACCCGTTTGCACAAATGACTTTAGGCAAAATTTTTCATTCGATTTTCGAACATGCCAAACGGCCAATAAAATTTTCCGTCGAAGTGAATATAGCTACTACGTCTGAAACATTGTTTTAAAATTAATTTTATATTCTCTGCACATTCCTTTTCTAAAGTCTTCTTAAAGGGAGAGGTCACAACCCGACAGACAGTTGCCCCAATGACTTTGTGCCCTGGAAAGTTTTATTTAATCGGGTTTTTAAAATGTTTTAGTATGATATCGGAACTAATTGCTCACATCACAAGCTCCTTCCCCGGTGGACATGGTACCCGCACAAAACATTGTATTTCTGATGAACTTTCTGAAACATTCAAATATACCTTTTTAAAGAAACCAGTATATAAGGATCTAGTGAATTAATATTAAGACTACACAATGGGTAACTCACTCGCCGTAGATATCTTGACAAAACTTATTCGGATACACTGGTAGGTATTTCTTTTGTAAAAATATCGGTTCGTAAGACATTTTCTGCGAGATCTGAAATATTAATATCGTTTACAAAGCTGACATTCGATCAGCGATACTAGGTTAATATTAGGTAATATTGTTGTACAAAATATAGGCCAATCTAGCACTAGTACCTTGTGTGGGTGGCATATATAGGGTTTCGTGGCAAACATTCGCAAACATCTCGTATATTTGGTTACTGAAACGAATAAAATAGGGGCTTACCTTCATGACTCCCCAACCCAATAGCAATACTTCTACAGTACTTGCCATCCCAACTGGCTCTTTGTAGATTTCAATTCGTTTCGGGACCTTTCGTTTAGTAAAACGTATATGCCTTGACAATCTAATAATTGCAATATTGTTCTGGAGAGTGCGAGGATTGTAACCAGGGTGAAAATACACCTGAAAATGCCACAAATTCATTAGAAATATTGTCTTTCCTGTCTCCCATTTGAATCAGACACTTTATCTGACCTCGAGTGCTTCGATAATTTCTCCTCCGATTCTGCTGTGGTTACTGCCAACCCGAACGGACAAAACTCGCGGATTCTCGCGGAAGAACCGGTTGTTGTGCATCCTGTACAGTTAAGATCATCCTAAACATATGCCATTTTTAATTGAATTTCTTTACTTATCTATTGAAGTTAATAAAATGCCTTTATAAGCCGCTCACTAGTTTTGCATGGAAGCAAGACTTTGCTGCAAACTATGTATAAAAATCTTTGTACCTACTCAAATATTTTTGCAAAAATGACTAGAATAATATTGTACAACATTTTCTTAAAAATATTTTTTTTATATATAAAATAAAATAATTAAAAAAAAACAATAGCAGACATTTTTAAACATCAGAATTAATCTAGTAAAGTTTGCTCTAATTAAATGACAATTGAAAACTATTAAATCGTGAATGTTTAAACATTACACAAATGAAACGAGCCATATGTTTGTAAGCGAAGGCTCGCCTGTTTCCGGAAATGACGTAATCAATCATTTCGACGGTGGCCTACATCAATGCGAATCTATCACCGCAATTGGCATCTGCCACTTGTCAATTGTATTGATCTAGGTAGCAATTTAATTGCCCTTCACCCGTATCACTATTGATAAATAACATAATTAAAACGTCATTTCTGTTATAACTGTATCATTAGACACAGTCCTTCCTAAGTGCGTGTTCCTAATTCTTTATTGGTTTTCGTTTTTAAGGTCAAATTACAAATCGTTTAGCAAACTATGGAGAGGTTAATGCTTGGAATTTTTTGAAGAATTTGATCCGACATAATTATGAAGTTCTCTTGAAAAGTCAAGGTGGTATAACGACCAAAGAATCAGTTAACCACTAACTAAGTACTTACTGAAGCAGCCCGGATTAACAGGTTGCCTGTCCACCTTGTCTTACACTGTGGCCTCCACTCAAGAACCTTAAGGCTTAAGCGGCCGTCGGTATTCCCCTGCCACTTACTAAGAAAAAACACCGCTGAATCAATGAGGAATTTTGGAGGAAAATATGTCTTGGAACTTCTTGAACGCTGCCCATCTGAGCTGGATTCGGTGATTGAACTCCTCCTGGTAGTTAGCTCTATCTAATTGGACTATTTATCCCAAAGTAACTGGTCAATATCAGTACCAAAACACTCACTCGTATTTCTGTACTACATCAATTCTTCATATTATGTTATTTTACGTTGACCTACTGTAGATTTTAGAAGAAAGTTGGATACCCTTAAGATGTTTACTTCATTAGACAGGCACAGAGCAGACTTACAGTTGCAGGCATGATGCCGAGGTGAGCACTATATCAGAGGAGTACAAGACACCGCCGCACCAGAAACGCGCCATCACGTGAATGGAGACCATAAACGGGAAGTGGCGGATGTTGGTGCGATCGCCTTTGAAGATGCGCCTCCCGCTGTGCTTGTAATGTTGCTGCTGCTCTTCTAGAGCTCCCTGTGGGTCTGCACAAGACGTTTTCTTATAATATTATCTGTCTAAAGACTTGAACTACACTTCTTCTGGAACATAGTACACAGCTGGACAAAAATAGCTTCTTATGATATTCATCTACTGGATTACTATACTTCACGTAAATAATAAATACATAATACTCTGACGTAGTTGATCTGAGACGACTAACTTACTATTTTTTATGTTAGTCCGCTCTATTATCTCAACTGATGAGCATTCATACCGACAAAATTACATATAAAGGGAGTGTCAACCCAAACAAGGGTTCGTTTCCATTGATGACATTGTGAAGATTCAAATTTGGAATCATTTGTCACTCGAACTATTGACAGTTCAAACTAAAGTGGGTCATTAACTAGGAGTTGGTGTCACGTTACACCCCAACCATCAAACATTAACTTATTCAAAATATACATATACTTGAACTTGGTTGATTTATTTTACTAATAATGTCGATTATTAGTAAAACAACAGTTTATCTGGTAGTATACGGTAAACAGTGAAACGGTACTTTTGATTTTAATTTTTTAGTTAAGTATATAGTAAAAATGATACTGTTATTTACTAATAAACACATAACAATACTAATTAATAAAACAACATAATATTAGTTACCCCACAATGGGCTCTCAACGGATTCGTCACGTCGGTGATAATCGCGAGCTGGTTCAGCGATCATCTCATCTACTATCTGCTCAATATTTTCTTCTCCGTTAAAGCTAGCATCTATGTTCCTTCTAGCTTTCAAAGCTACATCAGCAATACTCATTATGTCATCTCTATTCATTCTCCCTTTCAGTTTCAAATACAAATTTTCGCTTTCGTTGTTTAAAATATAATTTTCTTTAGAATTCAATGCGTCGAAGAAGTTGGTTTCGTTCAGATCAGTGACCACAGTTTCATTTTTCAACAGCTCCGCAAATTCGTCTCTATTGATGGCGTACTTCTCTATCTTATTCAATTTCTCATCGAGTTCTGTTAATCTAGTGTTTTGTGTTTTATCTACTTCGAATATCGCAATGATATCATTAGCTATGGCGTTCACTAGAGATGCCTGCGTCGGTTTTGTCTCTGTTTTATTATCGGCCGATATGATACAAATAAAATTGAACACAAACACAGTACCGACAAAAAACCGCATAGTTTACATTCAATCAGAGAAATTTAAAACAAAAATGTACGTAATGTTTGCATAGTTGTTACTCGCTCTGTTTCGCAATGCCACACGAGAGTGTTATGCATAATAATATGCCATCAATTTGCTTTCAATTTCTATTATAGTTACTTCTGATAAAGTGAACAATATAAAAATAGTATAAATTCATGTGCATACTTCAGGGTTATTTCGTTTATTCATATGTAGCGATCAATCATTTGGACAATTTCTCAATTTTCAAGCATTTATACGATTAAAACTAGCACAGGTATCAGGTCTTTTTCTAAAAGTACTATATCTACCAGTCAGAGGTTGATAGACCTTTTTATAATTTGTATCTTTATATAATATTCCCAGCTTTGTTCTCGACTTAGCACGCACTGTAGTTTTTTAAAAATCCCACAGGAATGTAACACTTTGCCAGTATAAAAAGTATTCTATATGTTAATCCAGATAATGAACGGATTTTGTGAAAATCCGTTTAGCCTTTGCGGTGAAAACTGCATCAAAATCTATTGAAAAGGACATAGCTACAGACTGGATATCTACTGTATGTATGTACTTTGATGTTACGTTGTACTTATGCTATATTCGTTACGTTGTCCTTAAGAAGTCGCTTTTCCGAAGGTCCTAGACAGAAGATTTACAATAAAATGAGATATGTCCTGTTTCCCCACTTAGAAACGTTTCCTCTAGGGTTCAAATGAAATATATTGTCGTAAAAACCAGTGAAACAAACCTCTGAATCGCAGAGGGAATGGCACGGGACGAGGCTTGATAACGGCTATATTTTACGCGGAAACGGAAGTGGTCTCCTGCTATTCTTCCGGTCATCAATCAACAAGATAATGCAGAAAAACGCCTCGAGTAATATCCTAAAAGGGTGTTTTAGCACTCTGATTTGTCATGAGCAACTATGATTCCTTATAATAGCATCACTGTTATAATAATTCTTAAATACGACCTCTACAAATAAAGCAAAAAATATGAGAAATAGGTAAATAAGATATTCTAACGAAGCATGAATAAAATATCGCCGTTTCGTCTATCTTGTAATATTATATTTTTCATAGTTTATGCGAGCAAATATTAGTATTTGGGTATGAATACTCAATGCTAATAAAATTATAATTATTGAGTCGATTTTTTGAATTTTTTTTTCGATGTACGCTGTCTGTTGTTATATTATATAACATTTAAACATATTTAAAAACTACATTTATTATTATTATTATTATATTTTTTGTAATAAGCAAAAATTGTGTAGAATTTAGTATAAATGAATTTATTATTTAAAATTGACAACTATAAGCTAGGCCCGCCATCTAGCGGGTAGTAGTAAAGACTCTATTACTTGTAAACGTATGTGAAACAACCGAATGTCCCTACTGCACACTAGATGTCACTAACTGAGTATTCTATTTCTTTTTATATATTTTTTTCTTGTTTTTACAATAACTATTTCGGCGTAGAATTGCATTGTGGTCAAGGAATTAAGACCTAGATGGAATACTATCAATTTTCTTAAACAATATTGTAGTTAACATACATTTTCTTAAACAAACAACAAAGAAATCTTAAATAAATGTGACGAAACATTTCAAATAGTTAACTATATTTTAAATAAAATAAAAACAAATAAATTCTACTGCCTGTAAGACATTCGTTATCTATATATTACTGTAGCTGTACTATATCTAAATTACCTACTTATATAACGTTTACGAAAAAGATAAACACGGAGTCTGTATCGATGTTGATTGAAATATTTTGGTTCAAAGTTAATTACAAGAAATAATAATCAATTAAATTGGTTTCCTTGGTGGCAAATTAAGGTTTGTGTTTTAAAAGATTATTCACGGTCTTCGTGAGTTTAAAAAATTGCAATCAAATATACCATAGTACTCTTTTATTCACTTGATGGTAGGTGGCCACCGTCGCATATAACACCAGCAAACGCCACAGGTGCCGCAAATATTAAGCCCATACTTTAAACCAGTTCTCTTTTTTTTTTTTTTTTATTATAGTGAAACACCAACAGCACACAGAATCATCCAGGTCATATACACAAGTCACACATTACACGTTTACATCTGTGCGCCAATTAAATAACAATTTAGAAAAAAAAAAATTGAATAACAATAATTAAATCAAAATAATAAAAATTCGAGCACAATAGCATACAAAAACAAGAAGTAATTATTTATACAAGTCAAAGTAATAATAATAAAAATAAAAATTTAATATAAATCCAGATCAAAAATTCACAATCACATTATTATAATTAATATTATTTGAATAAAATGTCAAAATGAAAGCAGTCAATCTACACTTTTAAGCTTTGAGAGTTTCCTTTTAAAATGATTCAGGCTGTCATGAAAAATATCCAACTCCAAGTCAGTCTGGAGAGAATGGAAATTGGAAATCATACGATTGACCGGGGAGAACTTGCCCAAGTTTGTGCGTATTATGTCACAAGAAAATATCCTCGTAAGAGGATATCTAGGTATAGCACGGGGCACCGCCACAGATAGGAGATTCAAGACTCCTACATTAGCTATTTTATGCAAGGTAACCGCATCTGTAATCTCGCGACGTTTCTCCAAGGACTGAAGTTTAAAATGTAGTAATCTAGAATTGTAATCCAGAGAAGGGGAACATTGTTTATCCTTATGTGCCAAGTATCTTGTTAAACTGCGTTGAATACGCTCCAGCCTCGCTATATGAGACCGATACGAAGGGTTCCGAACTGGAGAAGCGTACTCTATAACACTCCTCACCAATGTTTTATATAGATATATAACCGTATTTACATTTGTAAAGTCTCGGCTGTGTCGTTTTATGAAGCCGGATAGTTGAGAAGCTTTTTTAGCTACAGTGTCTATATATTTTTTACCCACTTCTAAAATGAAACATCTAAATTGATCTTTATACGGGAAGAAGAACATTACAATGTTTCTTCCTAGGGCTCAAAAAGGACTTGGGACAACAAGCGGTAGATGTTGACATCTTCACACATTCCACACAGCACCATCTAGTTCAACATTAACCAACTAGAACTATAGGTAGGCTTGTATTATGGATACCAGACATTAGATAGATTACTTTTTTTGTAAATACATACATATTATAAATACAAATATCCATGACTTAGGTTAAATCAAAAGGAAAATGTTAAACACATAAACATTTGCCCCTTGCAGGATTCGAACACGCGACCGTTTGATTAACAGCTGTTAGGGGATTTACTAACCACTAGACCAAAGTCAAATTAATGTCAAAGTGCCATCAACTTAACCTGTTGACGTGTACAATTTATTCTTTTTCCATATCAATACAAGTTTAGTGTCAAGAAAATAATGAATATTTCCCATTCTATGTACACTGTGTCACAAGAAATAATGGAAAGTAAATATTTGGTGACTCTAGTTAATATTTATCAAGGCTCCTGCGGTATCTAAACAATAGCAGTGAAATAATTCCGCCCGAGGTAATCTCAGTTCGGGTTTTAATTTATTTCAAACTGGGATATTACTTTGGCAAAGTTTTACTAATGGTTCTACAGATCCTTAATCTGACCGACGATGGCGTTGTATGATTAACATTTTCGTTGATGAGGTTATACGATTACTTCCACTAAATTTTTCTTTCCACCGATTTCTATACTTTTCTTCTTCTTAAGCGTGGGTTAGCCTGTCAATGTCTAAAGCAGTGTATTAATTTTTCTAAGAACTATACTGTTACGGCGAGTAGTACCACCGCCCCCCGCAAAAGCGCAGCTAGCTCGCAATCAACGGAGCGGCCTCAGTCTGTCGAGCGACTGAACACGTGTGTGCACTGTTTTAACAAAGGTTTCCTAAAAGGGCTATCACACCTTACAATTTGAACGTATCCAATTTAGGAAATCGAAAGGTGTGATCGCAGAAAGAACAGATCGGATTCAATTTAGAGAGTTCTAACTCTCTATTTCCTTAAATTGAATACTGTGATCGCGGCGTTTCAATTTAGGAAGTTTAGGGGTGTCCATTAAAAAAATACATCGATGTTTTTTTGTCGATGCGATACAAAGAGGCTATGCATCGGTTAGAAACATTGATGTTTTCTCAAAATCGAGTACACTAGCTGCTGCCCGCGACTTCGTCCGCGTAACGCGTGACACGCTAATATACAAAATGGTTAATTGTTTACCTTTTTAAAATCAAAATTGAAACATAAATAACATAGGTTATCTATATTTTATAACGTTACGAGGACGAAGTCGGGCACTAAAATAACTACTTAAATGAAATAGGTAATAAAATAATATACTAAATAAATAGGTAACACAATCAAGATTCTTGATTGCAATTGATTTCGTTAAAATTTGTATGAAAGTGCGTCTCTTTTCTTTTCTTTTGTTTCCTTCTTTTGTCTTGTTCTGCAATTTGTAAGTAACACTGTTTTTGTTTGGACATGCTGTGTACACATGTTTTGGGCCACTGTCCAGCTCACTTCGATCTAATTTATCAATGTAATTCAATGTATTTGTCAGTGTCCTGTTTTGTGTACCTTATTAAATAAAAAAAAAAAAAAAAAAAAATACCAGTAACTCGTTATATACCTAACTAGTAATTTCCTAATATTCCTAATATTTAATACGATATATCGATACAAAGCGAAGTATCGGGCATCCCTACTGCGTTCACAAGTGTTGCCAGATTTGTGGAGGCAAAAATCCGTACCGCCTTTCACTGTTTCCTAAATTGAATTCGATGTAGGAAATGCTTATCGCACTATTCAATTTGAACGTTTTCTATTTAGGAATCTAAGTAGAGAGCTCGTGATCAAACTACGCTAAATTGATTTCTAAATCGAAGATATAAAGTTGAAAATGGATAAACTCTAAATTGAATCCAATCTGTTCTAACTGCGATCACACCTTTCGATTTACTAAACTGTAACATCGACATTTTATGACTGTTGCGGAAGCGGCAGCTCTGAACTCTACCTATTCAATATACTTTGTACCAATTCAATTAAATAGAAATGCCACAATAAAAGTAAAAAAGATTTTTAATATTTTCTAAAATATATGAAACTACAAGAGCAAAATTTGTTTGAAATTCTTTAGAATTTAATTATACCGAGTGAAGTATTACTTATAAATCGTATATCGATTTGTAGATATCAAAAATTTGTATAATCCATACTTACTAATATTATAAATGCGAAACTTTTTCACGCCTTAACTACTCAACCGAATTTTGCATACACAATACAAGTTGTCAGGGATACAGGAAAGGATATAGGGTACCTTTCTTCCAAAAAAAAGTACTGTTCCTGAGTAATCGTCTAAAAATATAAATAATAGGGCGCTACCGTCGTCACAGTAATAACGATGTCAGGCGTTATTACTCATATATTTTCTTTTTCAACGCGGAAGAAGTCCCGGGCACCAGCTAGTAATATAATACTTGGTTTAAACTTAAAAAAATAAAATCAATAACTATTCTTTATTCATCTTAAATATAAAATCAAAATCAAGATTTAATTCATAACAAGGCTTATTTATCTTTTAGTAATTTATAGGTATGACATGCATGCTAAAAATCTGTAATGTATACCGAGAAATCCGTATACTGGCAACACTCTTCGATTTAGAAATCTATTTAGCGTAGTGTGATCACGAGCTCTCTACTTACATTCCTAAATAGGAAATGTTCAAATTGTAAGGTGTGATAGCCCTTTAAGGAAACACTGTCTGATCTGATTGAAATACATTTATAATAAACATGAATGCGTTTAACTCTTAAAAATACCTCTAAAAGATGATCATACATTGCACGCGACTTCGTCTGCGTAACTTTATAAAATTTAATACATTCGTGTCTGTGAAACCATGGAAATACACATACAAAATTTCAACCCAATCGGTCAAGGCGTTTATTAGTTGACATACCGACAGCAGCGCCACCTACCGTGTCCAATTGTATTTTTAAATCATCCAGGAAATCATCGAAACACCCGTATAAAATTTCAACCCAATCGGTTCAGCCGTTTAGAAGTTATGTGAAAAAGAAGTTAAGTACAGAAGGATAATTCTTACTACCCGTTGTCCTTTTACCCGTTTTCTCGTAGGAATGAAGCATTTTCCCGCGGTGAAAAGTATCCTATGTTCATCACAAATAATGTCGGCTTCTAATGGTAAAAGAATTTTTCAAATCGGTCCACTAGTTTCGGAGCCTATTTTATACAAACAAACAAACAAACAAACAAACAATCTATCAAATCTTTCCTCTTTATAATATTAGTATAGATTATTATAACACCTTTGCTGTCTGAAAGAAAATCTAATTTCAGAGATATTCTTCGAATGAATCTGAAGCGATATCATAACGGTCCGTTTGTTAAAAACTAGGCCGAGAAAATGACATGTCTTTTAATGGAAGGCATGGAGATTGGATGCTCTATTGTTCGGTCTGTCGCTTCTAAAAAGCTGTATTGCTATGCTTTTGCGGTGTTTTCATTTGGTTAGATTTATAATGGTAGTCATGCCTCAAAAATAAACCTCAAAAAGATCGATGTTATGTGACAACATCATAAGGAATTCCACGTAGGTGAGAAATCTTTGAAGATATTTGGAGTCCTGAAAATATGCTATGGGTTTATGATCTTTTGAAGATTTCTGTTCGAGAAATGCTATTATTTTGATGAAAAATGATGGATTGCTATGTATTGTTAGCTTTTTCATAATAAAAAGTATCTTATATATAAATACAGGTAATAAACTATGTGTGTTCAAAATTTCATCCAAATCCGTTCATCCATTTTGCTTTATTGAGGAACAAATATATAAACTTCTGCATTTATGATGTTATACCATTTATCCCATATTACAAGCATCCCCCTGGTGATGAATTTTTTTACACATTCCACACAGCACAATCTAGTTCCACACTAAGCAACTATATTCTTGTATTATGGATACCAGACAGTTGATATACTAATTAGATTAATTTTTATGTAAATACATTATAAATACAAAACATCCATGACTCAGGTACAAAGGGAAATGTTAACTCTTAAACATTTGCTCCTAGCGGGATTCGAACCCGCGACCGTTTGATTAACAGTTAGGGTTACTAGCCACTAGACAAAATTTACAAAATTGTTAAAAAACGTCGTTGTATATATTGACTGTTCCCAAGTACTCAAAGATCATTGTTAGTCTTCTATTTCTTGGCTAATATCTTTCTTTTGTATTTACTTAGAACGTAATTACTTAGAGGAAAGAAGATGCGAAATGTCGTGACCGGTGTGACTCAGTTACATTCCTGTAGACACCTCAATAAAGTGGTTTTAGAATTACGGCATGAGGTAAATCGCGCAAGTGAAATGCTATTTCCAGGGCGCGATCTAAATATGTCAACGTGCGCAGTGCACAGGGCCGGACTTCACCAATATATTTATTTATACACTAGCTGTTGCCCGCGACTTCGTGCGCGTTATAAAAGATAAAAAGTAGTCTATCACGTGTCCCGTACTTCTAAATGTTTGTCTACCTAGCCTAATGAAAATCAGTTAATTCGTTTAAGAGTGATGGAGGAACATACTCGTACATACATACAGAAAAAAAATCTAAAAATGGTCAATTTAGTTTCAGTATCATGTATAGAGCCTATATACACGATATTTCTGAAAACAAAGTAAATTACTCCATGGCCGACCACTACAGATTTATTATTAGTATTGATCAAAAAATGATAGTAGATTGTTATAAAAAAAGTGATCTTTTTACACTTAAGATTGCAAAATTTTCAACAGCCAAATAAATGCAGGTAGTTTTGCAATCCCACGGACTTACTGTCATCTTACTGGATAATTTTACAAGTGGCCTTAATGAATAACCAGTACGATAATCTACTATAAAAATATATCATTTCAAAATAAATTTAAATTAATTAGGTAATATTAAAATTATATAGTGGGGTATTAACTCCAGGGGAGACTTATTACGTACCATAAAGCTGCTAATTAAATTTTCATCGTGCTATTCCGCAAACATACGACTTACATTAAACCTAATATATTTTTTTAACAAATACTTGTCTTTTGACAAATCCTCTTTGGGCCTTTGACGATACTTTTTTTTTATATATTCAATAAATAATAATAAATAAATAAATCATTTATTCGACGTAAGTTTTTACAAAACATTTATCTTCGTCAAAAACATTTATCTTCGTCAATTCTGTTATTATACGTTATTACTCGGTTATTATACGTTTCTCTTGTTTCTTCCTTCATTTATATTCTGTCGTGTTATTATAAGTCTCTTTTTCTTCTTAACGTGCCGCTTCCTTGGAAACCTTGGAAACTACTGCACGAAACGCTGTGAAACCGACCACTCTGTTAAATTCTTCAACCAGGAAGTATTTCTCCTGCCTCTGCTACGCTTTCCCTCTGCATCTCTTTTACAATAATCTACCTTCATCACTTGCCCCAAATACTTCAGCTTCCTCTCCTTTATTTATCTTTGCACCTCCATTCCCTTTCTCATTCATTCTCGTGACCCTCACCAGCTCGTCAAAAACTGTGCTGGAAAAAATGGCAAGTCCGTCTCTGGTTGTGTGAGCCGTTTATTTTGGCCGCCTCGCGCCATCGGAAATACGTCATTATAGCGACAATGGCGCTCTTTCCACTTCCGTTTTTGTGTCTGCCACTGCCACTACGTTAAAAAGATCCACAACAACGCCGCACAAACCTACATATATTGTATATTTTCCCGTTAAACCGTGAGTTGCGAAAGCAACCACTAAAAGGTTTATGAAACTCGTGAAATATTCTTCACTTGTCGCATTTCATTTATTTATGTATAGAGTAATTGTGTAATTATTGTATGTATTTCTAACAATATTACAATATATCAATCAATACTAATAATAAATCTGTAAGTGTATGAATGTATGTTCCTCCATAACTCTTAAACGAATTAACAGATTTTTATGAAACTTGTTAGATAAACATTTAGACTTAAGGGACACAACGCGGACGAAGTCGCGAGCGCCAGCTAGTATTGCAATATAAGTATACTGCGTTTCACAGTCATTTGGACAGCCCTTACGGAAAACTATTAAATTACTTCCCAATTCCTCATGCTTAATCCTACTGTAGTCAGCAGCGCTCTTACAGCACCTGTGGCCTTCAAAACATTCAAAACCTTCCATCAAGTGGATAAAAAAAACATCCCTATACATATTACGCCACCGACAGATTTATACCTTACAGAAAGCTACTGTGTCCTTGTCTGACGACCATTACAAAAAATACTGCAGTTTAAGTCTCCCACCAAATTTAGCAAAGTGCGGAAACCGTCTGTAGTAACATCTGCACTGAGTTTTGCACTCAAGCAATGGGAAACCCGACGAAACATCCTACCAACACAACCAACCAACAATGAACCAGAGTGAGACGAATAGTGTTTCATATATTAGTAGGCATAATTTGACATGAAAAAATCGAGGTGTGGCTGTGTCATGGTCACGTCCGCGTTTTTTACGTGAATTAGTTGTACTTACGTTGCGAGTAATATTTTCTTTGAGCGTAGGTATTATCTATATGTACTTATATATTTTTTTGTACTGAGTGATTTTTTTGTTCATCAACGCAGATTTTAAGTCATAAGGATTAAAAGTTTTAAAATTTTGGCAGTTAAGGCCATATGTACCATATGTACACCATATTTTTGGTACCATGTAGTGTACATAATTAAATTTTGATGTATATAGTAGTAGATATGTAGCTAGAGCATCAAAATATATTCCCTGATTTTTCTTATCATCAGTTTTCTGAATTGTTCAAACAAGACATCAAAACAATGACTTCATAAA
Organism: Synanthedon vespiformis; assembly: GCA_918317495.1. NCBI lineage: Eukaryota > Metazoa > Arthropoda > Insecta > Lepidoptera > Sesiidae > Synanthedon > Synanthedon vespiformis. Next base: position 111,221 of record OU906970.1, read on the forward strand.
ATTGCTATTCCTTTGTTTTATTATATAATATGTATAGTGACCAAATTGTTTTAACCTTTTAATGAAAGGTCTCCAGTTAATTGAATAATCCAGTTAGCAATTTAACGTGACGCCCGTTTCATACCTTTAATTAAACTCAAAGAAATTAAGGTCGCTGGATTTTGTTACTCTTTTCGTTAGACAGAAGATGACTGTTTTTATGTGCGGACTGACTGAGGTGATTTTAATTTTGGACTTACTGTCGCCTTTAAGGGAACATGAAGGTGTTGCTAACTGTGGGCCCGTAGCTATGTGTGCTCTACACAGTCGTTTACGCTACGCTACGCTACGCTACGCTACGCTACGCTACGCTACGCTACGCTACGCTACGCTACGATAAGAGAAAACTTTGTGTACAACTACGAAGAGAGAACGCAGTACGCAAGAAAGCGTTTGCATCTTGGCTACGCCCCCTGATATAACAAGGAGAGCCTAGGTAAATTATTATTATTATTATTGTCCACATAAAATCTAGATTTACAGTTTTCTTAAATATGTAATTAGTTAGTTAGACCATAATATGAAAAATGTTAACGTAAAAATGGATATCGGTGAAACGAACTTATACTTTATATTTTAGAATTTAAGTGATTATTATTCAAAATGTTAATTCAAATTTGAATTTATTTAAGATTATTTCAATATATTTAGTGGCTTACTTCCAATCGAGACATCCAAGCATTAATAAAGCATTTTAAAAAAATTCAAAAAAATATTACCAAAATTCTTACTTATTATTTTTTTAATACTTATGAATAATCTTTAATACGTATGGATAATATATTTTTTCATATACAAACAACTTTTAACAAAAAAATACTGGTGCATAATGTCGTACAACTACAAACCTCTACGCCGCTGCTACGAAGCTGCTACGAACAGGATAAACGACAATCAGAATTAAATCCAACGCCATATCAAGAAACGAATTTGCTCGATCAATCCAAAATTTACTCGACCAGTCGTCCGACGAATCGTTGCAGTTGTCCAGTTATCCTTCGGAACCTTTTCCGTTAAATCTTGCAGTTGCTGGGCGGGAAAGCTTAGTTACTCCCGTGACTCCGTGAGGGGTGGACGTCTCTTTCCTCTCCCAAAATATTTACTTCTGAACTTTACCTGACTCTATCTTACTCTAACACCTTTTATAGTAACAAAACTGTATAGTGTCAATTAAAAAAAATATATAAAAATTTCAAACTTCAAATCCACAGGTGGTTCGGATACGTTCGCGCGATTTTCAACTTATTCGCGTTAATGTTAGAGTTCTTTTTCAATTGTAGTTTCAGTTCTGCAGTTAAGTGAACTTTTCTAAATAAAATTGCACGTTAATGTAAATTTATGTAAATTTAGAAGTTTACTGTGCTACACAACGCGACCTAATTGTTCTGTGATAGTAATTAGTTGTCCTGTCGAACGACTCGCGTCGATTGGTTTCCAATCAGAGTAACTATAAGTATGTTTACAATAGGTACGGTACTATAGGAGTTAACATCGGCTTTGGTGAAATACTCAACATGAAAATTAATGAATAAATAAATAATTTATTTATACTAATATTATTAACGAAGTTTGTTAGTAATTTTCTAAACTAATTAAAAAACTCTTTCACTATTTTTTCCAATAGGAAAAAAATCATAAATCCACAAAAATATATATATATAAATCTATCGCTCGGAAAAAGTACAATGTCATAATATTTTGTTAGGCGTTATAATATCTTTTATTTTCCAATGCGAACGAAGTCGCTGTCATCAGCTAGTATTTTATGAATCACTTAAGTAGGCATATGAAAAAAAAATTTTTTTTGTTTAATAAACACTGCATAAATAGCTCGTTAGTGTTGTAACAAAATAAGTTATATTCAAAAAGTAATAAGATACCAAAAATATTGGTGCGCTTGTGGGAGCGCAGAAATCCTATAGGAGCTGTTCTAGTTTAGGAAATCGAGTCCTTATATTATAATCTATACTAATAATAAATCTGTAAGTGTAGGTATTGTATGTATGTATGTATGTATTTGTGTATACAGAACACAGCATATATTATGGGCTACTTTTTTATCCTGTGTCCTGTACGTCTAAATGGTTATCTACCAATTTTCATGAAAATCAGTTAATTCGTTTAAGATTTAAATAAAAAATAAATAAGATTCGTTAAAAAATAATACAATAAATAATGGAGGAACATTATTTATTATTTTTTAACATTTATTTATTATCTAAAAAAACATACATAAAATATGTACAGATTTATTATTAGTATTGATTGATTCATATTCATATTCAATTTAGTTGTAATGCTAATGACAGTATTCTCATACTAATAATATACTGATTAATGATTAATATGGAATAATATAATAATAATATGCGGATAACTTTTTTACCAAACAATGTTTTCCTTTGTTTTAAAAATTGTAAAGTACTAGTGTCTATGGTCTATGTATCATTCGTGACACAAGACTTAGATCGATTAGATGCCTATAATTTGAAAGTATCTAGCATAGAAAAATATATTGGCTGTTTATTGGTTAGCATTGTGCTCGAGTAATAATAAGATCGAAACAGCTGGCTCAGACAATATTTTGTGGTGGGCAATTTATTTCTATTGTATTTCTTCGTAGCCCAGGCAACACATAGGCCAGATAACAGTATGAAATTCACAAATTATTCAGTTTAAAGCTTTGTTATAAGGGTATTAGAGCTGACAAGATAGGCAAAAGCTGTATTGAATGATTTTTGGGCTATTATAACACTATGGGCTATTATGGGCTTCTTGTTGCTTATTCAGCTACTATTCAGCTATTATGTTGCTACTATACAGCTTAAAGCAACTTATTTTGTGCCCAAATTGCTTGAATAACGGCTGTATAAATGCATTTATTCAAAGAAAATTCAGCCATTCTGTGTTGCTTAGGAATTTTGTTATTACTATATTTGCATTAAAAAAATTGCTAGAAATACAAGGTTAAAATGCCTTACTTGTTTTACATAACTAAGACATACATAACAAGCATTTGTAAATTCAACTTGCTTATTTAGGACGCCACTAGATTTTTTCCGCGACTTCGCCCGCGCCACTTTTTCTTAGATGTTAAAATACATACTCAATATTTATTGTTTATATATATACTAGCTGTTGCGCGCGATTTCGTCCGCATTAATTTATAAAAAATAGCCTATGTTGCTAGCTGATAACGTAGCTTTCTATAGGTTAAAAAAAATTTAAAATTGGTTCAGTAGTTTAAAAGTTAATCGCAACGTAGATTGGCCATTGTGAAATAAATATATAGTAAGGAAAAGAATTAGCATTACCGCACTGTGACACAGTATACTTAAATGCTGACAGTAAGTAATGACAGTTTAGTTGAGGTAACTAGTTGGCACGTTCACAGTACTCACACAAATGCATTCTTTATATGCATTTGTAATATTTACATACCATTTCCGTCTAGCCAGCGATCTGTAAGCGGATTACTCCTCGTCAAAAAAAAGGAGTTGCCGTGCCCATAACGCTTGACTCGTATTTTTTTATTTATTTTTTTAAGAAAAGCAACGCAATGATAAATATACATTATACAGTCATACAAGTAGAGAATTTTGTCGTATATATACGGCTCTGGCGAAACTGACACGAAAATAATACTGGAGCTAAAGGAAATGAGACATTTATCAAAGAGTATATTCACTGCTCTTCCGTCCAAGGTGATGTTTAGCATAAACTTATTTATACCGAGTCACGCTATTCGTGTGGTCGCAATTTTTTCACTTTGTAATGCAAAATGGCCGGCAAGCCTTCCGTAAATAAATTTCTTATTTACTCTTTTTAGCATATTTCCTTGACGACTATATCGAGCGCATTCACAGAACATCTATGTTTTTTTAGGCAACGACCTAATGACGTCCCGGAATATCTTAGCATCTTTTATCTTTATTTTCTTATCTTTATTTATTTATTTATTTATTCCCAGCTATATATATATAGCTATAATATATTACTTATGATAAATCCTCCTATTGTCGAGGCAAGATGAAATAATGATTGAGATCTAAGCAGGTTTGCACTTACTGACAATGCACCTGTAATGCATGTACACTTTTAATAATTTAAAGACACGTTTGGTCTAGTAAACCTGGCTGTTAACCAAACGATCGCGGGTTCGAATCCCGCTAGGGGCAAAATGTTTATGTCTTAACATTTTATCTTTGCAACTGAGTCATGGATGTTTGTATTTATAATATGTATGTAGTATGTAATATATGTATGTATATAAAAAAAGTAATTTATATAGTATAATTATCAACTGTCTGGTATCCATAATACAAGCCTAGTTGCTTAGTGTGGAACTAGATGGTGTTTTGTGGAATATGTGAAGATTTAGATATTAAATATATCACTTACAATATAAATACACTTAAAACAAAATCTACCGAAAAATATATACTAAGTATAAGTTATAAGTACTAATTATGTATGTTCCTCCATAATTCTTAAACGAATTAAACGAATTCTTAACGGCACTCTATATTTTTTTAAACTTCCATAACATTTACCTACCACCCAAAAACAAGTATAACTTCAAGCGTGCGTATTTCAAACAGTTTTAGTTTGTAAAAGCAAGGATGATAGGTTCGTTTCGGTGATATCCTTTTTATTTGAATAGATCCGCGTAACGGACACTGTCGGATTGATTGCATTCCTATCTGATACTCGTTACTGACCGGCAATAGATTGCCTTCCGCTGTTTCAAACTGAGGCACGAAGTCGCACCGTGCGATATATTTCCGCTATAACATTTTTTATGTTAAGGTCAATAGATATGTTAAAGTCGGGTCGATATAGTTTTTTTTATTTTTTTCTTGTTTAAAATACAAAAAAAATATATACATTGTTACCAGCTTTAATTTTAACCTTCTTAATTATTAAATTAATGGTAAAAAAGAAACTGTTTAAAAACAAGCTTTTATTTAAGTTCCCTAAAAATAGGAAAATAAACTTTAAATTAAATCAAACTAATAGATTCAGTACATGTATGTAAATTCAGTACACATATGTACATGTACACAATTTAATAAATAATATAAAAGCTTGTCACGAGATTTACCTGTCTACTAATAACTAGTCTTGCTTGACATACTTATTACAAGTTCTATAAAAGAAAATGTTTCACTAAATAGCAACACGGTGAGTCATAGTTGGAAAGCACACGGCTTGCAAGCTCTTTTTACAAGTCGCGATAGCTTTAGATTCATCGTGGGTCGGTTGTCAACCGTCACCAGAGCTTTTTGTGGACGACTTTTTGTGGAACTTCGCCGTTTTTACCTTGTAGGATTCCGCATAAATTGCTTTTTATCTTGCGCCTTATTTATCAATGGTATAACTTATTGAAATCTCTGTAATTTATTGCTTCAATTACAAGGCCGGTCTCGATATTGCAAACGCCGAAGTTTTGTAGTTCGCTTACAAGATATGAGCTAATTATCTTAAGAAATACGGATTATTTTAAACTATTTATTAGAAAAGAGAAAAGAAAAGAGACTTTTCTCTTAGTAAAATTTTATTTTCTTTCTTTATTACAAATATTTTGACTCAATCAGATCTCCGAAAATAAAAACTAATACCTAGCCAAAGCGTTCTTTATATTCTTTTATTTTTCAAAACGGGCGAAGTCGTGGGTTCCAGCTAGTATTTAATAATTAATAATTAAATTACTCGTATACAGCATACCAAAATATACATACACCCCTCAGAAAAGACGTGTGAACAGTGATGTGGCTTCATACAGTGCCTCCAAAGTGTCCATTTTCATGTAGTCACATTGTGTGTTTGTTTGCGCGTGTGTTTATTGAATAATATTTGTGTGAGTGACCATGAACACGGTTCAAAGCACGGGCGGTGGCCATGGGGGCTCCATGAAGAAGGATCATAAGCATGATGTGAGTATACATACATATGTCACGTATTTTTACATAGCCCACCTTTTTACAAGACAAGGGCGTAACTGCACTTTTTATAATTTTACAGGAGAGCCATTTAAAGTTATTTTTTTGCATTCAATATCGTATTGTTCTGCTTATATTGCTTGTAAATATATGCTTTTTAATATTTTTTAATATATATATCTATATCTATATATTGATATTGTTTGTACCTACAAATTTTAATGATTCTTGATTCTGTAAACTGAACATGGTGTGCGGTGAAACTCTAATGTTTACACCAATGTTAATTTAAATGTAAAGATTACTGTATTAATAAATAAATAAAATTAAAACACTTCTTCAGTCGTCTTGTAAATATTTTTTTTATTTAATAATGATTTTAAGACATTTCTGTATATATTTTAAGTTTGACTCATTTAAAAAAAATTGTAATTATGCCCTTGTCTTACCGAAGGTAGGTGTCGTAAGTTCAAAACGAAATCTTTATTGGTACGTCAACGTCACGTCACGTCGTGACATGTAAATAAAAATGAATACGCACATGTATGACGGAGTATTTGTAAAATTTGGAAATTTGGATGGTATTTTTATTTGAATTGGGCAGGGCAACATCTGACGAGTCAGCCAGTTATATTTATAAAAAAAAAACACATAAATATTTGTCTCTAGATAGTTTATTTAGGTCAATATTAAGAAATCTTTACGAATTTATATTTTGTCCACAACATTTTAACTTGACCCTTCTCCACAAGCGCCGCTGTGAAGGAATTCTGCGCCTGCGCATTCCATGCTACAAAATAAACAATCTCATATAAATGAAAAACAGTTGTCACATGTATGACGCAGCATTATGAGAACAGGATATTGATTTTGTTTTTTTTTTTTTTTGTTTTTCTTTTATAGGAAACCTATATAACTTTCGTATTTTATAACATTGGTACATCATGTACTACAAATATGGATTTCGCACGCCATACAAAACACTACGAACTTTATGGAACATTTAAAAGTGACTTATGCGTAGGTCATTTAAAGAAATTTTCGTTTTAGGCGTACTTCTTATGTGCCGCTTTGGCATTTGTGACGCAAATTCCATAGTTGTTGTACTTCAATGCATTGGTAAGATTATATAACAAAGATTTCAATCAAATCAAATCATTTATTTGCATGTACATAGGTGTAAAAACCAGATGCCATAGATCCCACATGTACTATCACATTTGGTGTGCAAAATAATACATGTCAATTCAGTTAGGTCAATTATGTATAAAATTATTACATTAAAGTCAAATTTAAAATGCATCAGAACACTTCTCTAAAAACGTGTCCTTTAAAAACTCATCCAGAGCATAATAAGCTTTCTCTACCAATAAATCCCTAAGTTTTTTCTTTATTAATTTTGTATTAATTAATAAGATACTTACACGCATAAATTGGAATAAGTCCTTCCATTTGTTGCGCAAACGGGAGCATATTCAGCTGTACAAATGCAGCTAGCAGCGCTGCACAGCGATGCAGCGGCTATCAGGACCACCAGCAAGGCGACAACTGATATATAATATTATTTAGATGGGTTTAAATTATTGAAAACATTTCAATCATTGCGAATAAATAGATATACTTTTAGCTATTTTACTAACTGTCTAGCTAGATATTTATGAATTTTGTTTAACACTGTTTATAGGCGAAGGTAAGCCCCCAACCATCAAGTGGACCGTCATCCTGTCTTGCCATGAACCAATAAAAGTCCTTACATATTATAAAACAAAGTACACCTCAGCGTCTGTCTGTCTGTTCGCGATAAACTCAAAAACTAAACTGCACCGATTTTCATGCTGTTTTCATCAATGGATAGATAGAGCGGTTCTCGAGGAAGGTTTTATAGTATATAATTTACAAAGTTACGCGGGCGAAGTCGCGGGCAGCAGCTAGCACAATATATATTTTTCTAAAAGTAACTAATCAGCACTTTACTTGCAGTTGATGAAAGAGACCCTCACTCTTTACTAATCAACACTTTACTTGCAGTTGGTGAAAGAGACCTTCACTCTTAACTAATCAACATATTACTTGCAATTGGTGAAAGAGACTCTCACTCTTTACTAATCAACACTTTACTTGCAGTTGGTGAAAGAGACACTTACTCTTTACTAATCAACATATTACTTGTAATTGGTGAAAGAGACTCTTATTATAGTAAAAAGAAAGAAAAACTTACATAAATGAAATTTCATTTTTGAAACGAGACGAGTCAATGCAACAACAGCGGAAAAGCAGTGTTAAAATTTGCTATAATTACGAGGCTATATAAGTATTTCCACGAAGAATCACTCACACCTGAATAATCAAGTTAACAATCGCGGCTTCCATGTTGTTGTTTTCGCAATATATTTATATATATTCAAAGAAATAAAAATATTTTATTTTATATTCAATTTGAAAACACCTGTGTCTATAACATGGATTTTAATCTATTTAAGTACACTATAAACTAGTTTACGCTTCTTTCTAAATACGCTTTGACACTTCATAAATATTATTATATTTATCTACAATAGTATTAGAGAATTTTATGCTCTCTAAACTTTTATGATTTTTTAACATTTTTTTATGCAATATTTATTTTTTTATCTATTCTTGTGTAAAAGTTAATAATATAAATAAAATGTCGCAGTATAATCAGATAGACGGATTTTTGCAAAGATCCTGAAATTACTTCGGATGATTACAAAATTCATTGTTACTTTCCTATTAGCCGGTATTTTTGCAAAATTCCGTTTTTTCTGATTACACTGCGACATACATACATAATATTATATTTACGTTTCTGTCGAGAATAGAATCATATCTTCATTGGTGTTACTTGAGGCCATGGGATTTTTCTACCATGAAGTGGACTTTTCAACATCTATGTTATAATAATATATCATAATATTAGCATGTAGTTAGCAATCGTTGTGGCCGGACAAATCGCAATATTTTCGCGGAAAAAAGGCAAAAACAAAACTGGCTGATCTCGTCCTATCCCTGAAGCTTTAATCATATCTGATATTACAATCTCATCTTTATTAGTTTTATTTTAACGTCATCTGTTTTAATCAATGAAACGTTTGGACTCTCTGTGCCGTACTTAAAGGCCAGTAAAATGACTAGTCTTTTTTTTTTTTTTTTGTTAGTTTCACTCAACTTGATTAGTATTAGGAACCCAGTCTGAAATATGATCTAGCACTAGTTGGGGTCGCAAGGACTCTCTTCATTAGCCTTTTGATACAATCATCCGAGTTTAGATTATTGCGAAGGATTTACGGGGCTGTACGGTGACTATTAAGCGTACTTTCAAACAATTATACTAATATTAATATATCTGTAGCTAATATACCTGTAGCTTTATTTTTAATAATCTTTGGTATGCAGTTTTATAACAAAGCAAAAAGGGTAAAACTTTAAGAATTTCTCACTCCAGCTTATTGTATCCACACTATAATTAACTCTGCGTGATTCTTCATCAGCCTCGATAAAGTCCTTCGTATTTATATACGAGGCAAATATCCACAGCTGTCTCGACTCGCATCGTTGCTAAGTATCACGAGACAGTGTGTTCCAATGCTGGAATTGCTTACCGCCCATGCGGTTTATATGTGTAACTAAAGGCTGTAGTGTGTTGTCTACGCGGAGTAAAAAAGCACAAATAGACTTATCTTTTACAAAACATTTAACAGTCCAGAATATAGACAACTGTTCTTAATAATTAATATGGAACTGTAGTTCACTCTCTTTCCAAGAACCGTTTACCTTGGAACCATCAGTGTAAATTTACGTAGCACTATTATTATTATTATTTTTTTATAATTTTTTTTTTTTAATTATTATTTTTTATAATATTTTTATTTATTTATTTATTTTTTATTATTATTATTATTATTATTTTTTTATATATATATATAAGAATATAGCCTTTCTATTATGTAAATATCCACCAGTGAATGTCGTTTAAGATAATTTGAACTGTACAGATTATCTTATTTCGTTTATCTAAGAGTAACGAAACGGTCATTTGATTGGTATCATATATAGATCCTAAAAATTTGCATACTTGTGGCTGTATTTGACTTGTGTCGAAATTTATTACGAAACCCAATCAAACAATGCTATCGTCTCTTGAGCATTACGAAGGCATCTAACATAACTCTTAGCTAAGCAACAAATGTCGTCAAGATAGCAGACCGATTTGCGACCACGACCTCGTTTGCGACCTGGGTGCTGTCCCTAGGTCGTAACATAAAGCACTAAACTTGTACGTTATAGTTTTCTTTGAATTTGGTGTGATGTACTGGAATCGAAGGTATTTCCGAGATTCTATATTGATCTTTGGTATAAGTAAGTATGACTCCTTTAAGTTAATAGTTGCTATAAACCACTTGTTTTGTAATAATTTGCAGGCAGTCCGATAACCCAACATTTTGAAATGGGTCTTTGGTATACTGAAAACGATTTAATAATTTTATAGATACAAAATACACCTTATAGAACCATTAGTTTAGGCTTAGGAGCTAAAATTGTGTTTGAAATAAACCGATCTTTACATTGATCGACTTGTGAAATAGCATCTAGTTTAAGTAAATTAGCCATGTACATTTCATGCTGTTCTCTTGACCACAATAGACGCGGTACATTTGATTGATGCGGCTTGGTTATAAACGGAAAAGGTACTCCATTCAGAACCCAGCTAAGGATATTAACATTAACTGTAATGAATAGAAATGATCAACAATTATAGAAAAATTTAATGCGACCCGCATGTACCTGTATTAAGGACGTGGTGGGGCACGTGACATGCTCCGGTACGCATTGGGTTGTGCCAAAAGCTGTTGTTGCTGGTCGGCATGATGACGTGGGCTGTGACGTGGGTAACTTCCTGTGGCCTCCTCGCCCCCCCCCCCCCTTTTTGTTGAGTATCGAGAAGACCCGGTCCAGTTTCCCTGGAATGGTTGACTGGCCGCACTTGTGCTGGGAGCAACAGGATAAGACCTCGGCGGAGGTACTGTCTTTTGATCTGCAGTCTCTGCTTGTCCATAGTCTTACAAGCTTAAATTAAATAGCCGAATACAAGCCGAACAACGTTTTGTCACGTTCACTTTCTTGAATGAGGTTCAAAAGGGTTTACGATAGCCCTGGTGTGATCATTTTGATCCTAGCCTGGGTTTCATGATGATGCATATCATACAGAGTGCGACAACCGTCACTGAGCATTTTGATTGCATATATTTTTATTGTCGCTTGTCAACAATGTCGACATACTTAGCCCAGCTGATAGTGCTGATCTCTGCGCTAAGTTGTTGTTGCATGCAGTTTTTTGTTTTTTTTGTTTTTTTTTTTTTTGTATTGTGTTTACTCATTGCCGGTGACGTAGTGGCAATTAATAGCATGTTCGCAAAAAGCAGGTAATGGCACCGCTGTATCCCGATCAGGCTTGGTTGGTGCACTGTCAAAGTTTCGTCTTCTAAAGGTCAATGACCCGTAGGTTATGTAAGTCAAAATTTAAATGACAATAAACAGGAATAATAGTTCATAACTTGAATCTGTCACCTGCATAAAAACATGAATAGTTACGCCTTGTTCACTTTTGAATCTATGGCGGCTAGGTTGCATAATTTTGCCGGGTTGTATGGCCAAAATTAGAATAGTTCATAACTTGAATCTATAACGTGCATAAAGAAAACATAGATAGTTACGCCTTGTTCATTTTGAAGCTATGGCGGGTAGGTTGCATAATGTTGCCGGGTTCTAATAAGAATCTATGGCAAAATTGAAATAGTTCATAATATCTTGAATCTATGACTTGCATAAAAACACGAATTTTTACGCCTTGTTCATTTTTGAATCTATGGCGAGTAGATTGCATACTTTGCCGTGTTCTAATTAGAATCTATGGCAAATTAGAATAGTTCATAACTTGAATCAATAGTCTGCATAAAAAACCTGAATACCTACGCCTTGTTCATTTTTGAACCAATGGCTGGTATGTTATATTTTGCCGCGTTCTAATAGAATCTATGGCAAATTAGAATAGTTCATAACTTGAATCAATAGTCTGCATAAAAACCTGAATAGCTGCGCCTTGTTCATTTTTGAACCAATGGCGGATAAGTTGCATAGTTTTACCGGGTTTTAATTAGAAATTCTAATTTAGAATTTATGGCAAATCACAGAACAAAAGTAACAAAAGGTACTTTCAAATCGAACAGTATTTGTACGATTTTGTAGCGAAAATATGATTTTGGCATTGAATTAGTATATCTCTGCTAGCAATTTAGGATACACCACTTACCCAGTGCCGCATTAGCTGCGTAGCAAAATAGCAATTGCTAAGGTAAGCTAAGCTAAGCAATAAAGCGCATTGGGGCCCCCGTGTACCAGATTTCAGTATCCAAATTTTCAATATTTTGAAATGAACATTTCAGGAAAATATGTTCAAATGCAATTCTTTTTATGTACTTAAAAGTTTAAATCTTTATATTATATTAAGGAATTAAGGAAAATTAGAGAAATTACTTACATTTTAACATTCAAAATCCACGTAATTCCTTAAACTGGAGATCCTTACACAAACCATAGGCCACTTGACAATTTGCTACGGGTTCCGCGCATATTAATCCAGCACTGCGCTTACCTTGAACATTTTTTATATTTTCTTCCTCTGAAGACGATAATGGAACTAAACGCCGACGTTTTCGTCTATGTTTATCTCTCAATTCATCAACTTTTTGCAAATAACACTTAATCTTCTCGTCGAACGAACTTTTAGGCATCGTGAAAGTTGAAAAATCACAATAGTTTTACTTTTTTAACAACTCGAAGGTAGGAGAGCGTGCTCTCGTTGCCTCGCACGGAAAAAGAATGAACTGTCATGGCGTCACACCTATATAGTAGGGAGGTAAAATACTCATTTTATAATCGAGTTAAAAATAATCGATACTAAATAAATAAATAAATATAAAATTCTTAAAGCGTGCGAGTGTTGCCTTGTAGGTCAAAGGACTACCTGTTAATTTGTATCGAAAATGAAACCACGAAATATTATTAGTCGTCGATTATGTTACATGGTCAAAGTGATTTTTCTTTGAATTATTTCGATTTGCGACATGGACCATCCCGAAGGTATTTTGCTCCAGCGCATCCCAATCTGAAAACAAATAAAATTTTAAATGTGTGACCATAAATAAGACTAATAAATATCTTAATTAAGGTTTTTAATATTGAAAAATAAACGTTGCAACCCCTGACAGCGTGAGTGTTCTTGTATTGTAATATTTCTTGGAAATAAAATGATTTGTCTTTCAGAGTCATACAAAGTTATATACATTTTATATATTTACATTTAATGTATATTATAGACAGATATAGAGATTCCTCGTAAATTTATAAAAACATTGACAATATTTTTTACACATGCCTAAATTAATTGAAATGAACTTAGGTATGTAAGCTTTTTATCGTTACTTCATCGTAGAATCGGCATTCTATGAGATTGTGATACCCATAGAATAATAACTAAAGCATAGAAGTAAGGAAAACATAGCAACAATGTCACATTAGTTCATTCTCTATTAGTTCATACTCTATTCACTTATGGCATTAGAAAATGTGTTAGAAAGAGATGCATATGCAGTAGTACATTCGTAATTTACAAGTTCACTAGTTTTAGGTATAACAATTCAATTAAAATAAAAATTTGATTTCTTGTTCAAAAAACATCAAAAAAATACATAAATTATTCATTTGACCTATTGACAGCCGGTTTTTATTTGTTGCTACTTTTTCCTTACTTCTATGCTTTAGTTATTAGTCTATGGTGATATGTACAGTCGGGGTAAGAAAAGGTTCGTCACCTTAAAGTCGATTTTTGCTTGTCAATCATCTCAAAATTTCATTTCAAACGTATTGTCAGTTGTATGGCCTAGTGCTTTAGTTTCAAAAGGTACTAAGAGTCTACGATTTTGATAAAGGAATGAATTTGAAAACTGACGAAGGTTTTCGTACCCCGAATTTACCTAGTACCTACATGTGAATGTTGTGAATGAAATTGGGTCTTATGCTTAAGAGCGTGCATAAAGGTACACTAGCGCCACTCTCCTCTAAAAGAAAAGCGGCCACATTCCTCTAAATCGTATTTTGTTGCTTCGTGTCTAAATACGAAACTTCATAAAAGGTATTAAAAAATTTTAGACATACTTACCGAGGGCTTTGTGTAGCCGTTATTAATAATTCCTTCTCAGTCACGAGATAATATTTTTTTAAATGAGTGGCGCTAGTGTACCTTTATGCGCGCTCTTAAGCAAATAAGGTATATTTTATTAATTTAATACTAACAGGCAGGCATTTCCGTATGTCTGTCCGTTGGTGGCGCATACGGGTTTGTAAAGGGCCGGACAAACGCAACCGGGACGTTGGCCAGTGACAGCCATCACAGCAAGCAACAAGACGGTGAATACTGAAACATTTCCAAATCAGATTCCAACTTAGGTTAGGATTTAGTTAGGTTCTATATCCATAGAACTCAAGTTCCCTCAATATGCTGCTCCAATTATAATTATTTTAGTTCTTATTTTTTTAAATCTCTATGAAAGATTACTTCACGACATCGTAAATTAGTTGTTAACACTTGTTAGACAAATAATCCTTATATCTACTGCACTGATTTTGATGCTGTTTTCACCGATGCATAGTGTGGTTCTCGTGGAAGGTTTTAGTATATAATTTACGCAAACTTACGCGGGCAAAGTCGCGGGCAGCAGCTATAGTATTTAAATAAAGCAACACTTACATTCAGAGGATTTTTCTTAAAAATACATTCTGTCAATAAACCATCGCGTTTATCTTTTATTTTGATAAATCCCGGGTTACAGGGTAAGTAGAAAAAGAGACCTTTAAAAATCAATATATGTAATACTTACACAGAGTGAATTTCATGATGTCCAGAAAGAGTTTATATGCACAGATTTAAATACAAGAGAAACCGTGTTTCAAGTCACGACAGACTGCTGACGACTGGCCTGATAATAAAATTAGCGTTAGTTTAAGTACTAAACAGAAAACAAATAAAAAACAGGAAAACATTCGTCATGCAGACGTTCAATAGGAAACCCCCTGTTGAGTTAAACCAAAGAAATAGGTTACGTAATACCTTATTGTGATACTAATATAATGTTATTATAATTATACTAATTTAAGATTTAAGAGTCTCACGATATTCGTAAAGAAAGAAGATTTATATGTTTGCATGAATAACTTTATTACAAAAAAAGAGGAGAAAAAATAAATGAATAGATGAGTTGCCTTTAGTCAACAATTCCATAAATTAGAGCAAAATCAATAAATGAGGAAAATTCGGGTATATGATTTACAGAAAAAAATGAATCCATGCGAAACCGGCAACGGGTCGCTAGTTAGATTAAAAAAAAACATGACTACCTTATTGTTGAAGTCAGTTCACTATAACTCTTTTTAACACAAAATAAGCCGACTTCAAACCGTCTCATGGTCTTTTTTCATGGATGCCATTGTCAGAACTGGACCAAATTGTAATGGGACCACACGGGAAACACAAGCTTTCAAATAAAAAAAGAATCATCAAAATCGTTTCACCCAGTCGAAAGTTCTGAGGTATCAAACATACTCGTAAAAAAAACAGTCGAATTGAGAACCTATTCCTTTTTTGGAAGTCGGTTGAAAAAATCCAACTAGTTCTATGACTTATTTATTTATTTACACACCTACAGCTTGAAATGACTTAAATTAGTTTGACTTATCTTAGCTTCTAGATAGTTTACCTGTAAAACAAGTGAAATCGAAAAGCTCAGAGGTTTAGGAACACATATCTACACTTCTATACTAATATTAAAAATAGGAAAGATTTGTTTGTTTGTTTGTATAGAATAGGCTCCGAAACTACTGGACCGATTTGAAAAATTCTTTTACCACTAGAAGCCCACATTATCCGTGATGAACATAGGATACTTTTTACCGCGGGAAAATGCTTCATTCCTACGGGAAAACGGGTAAAAGGAGAACAGGTAGTAAGAATTATCCTTCCGCACATAACTTCTTTTTCACGTAACTCCTAAACGGCTGAGCCGATTGGCTTGAAATTTTGTATGTGTACTTCGATGATTTCTTGAATGATTTAAAAATACAATTGGACCCGGTAGGTGGCGCTGCTGTTGGTATGTCAACTACTAAACGGCTTGACCGATTGGGTTGAAATTTTGTATGTGTATTTCTGTGGATTCACAGACACGAGTGTATTATATTTTATAAAGTTACGCGGACGAAGCCGCGTGCAACAGCTAGTTATAATATATTTCTATGTAGATTAATAAAGCGAGCGTCGCTGTCAATAATATGGTTAATGTGTATCGAAAAAGCCGGCGTGTTCACGGTTCCATCATCCGCACAATAAGCTCGTTAATCATTGTTAGTCACGGCTAATTGGTTGCTAATCAACTGGCTTATAAGCTCGCTTATTTATTTTATACGAATTAAAAGCTTAGAAACTTTTCCAATGTATCAAGTTGGGTTTTCCGTATTCATTGCTTGGTTATGTCGTTTATCTTATTGACTAATCTATACTAAGTATAGTCTATATCTGTACTAATATTATAAAGAGAGAAGAATTGTATGTTTATAATGAACTAGCTGTTGCAGGCGACTTCGTTCGCGTATCTTTATAAAATATAGCCTAATATAACTTCCCAACAGTGAATGCAAACAAATAAACAAATCTTTCCTCTTTATAATATTGGTGTAGATAAACTCAAAAATTACTGGACCGATTTAAAAAAAAAAAATCACCTATAGCTACATTATCAGCGAGTAAATTATTGTATAAAAAAAATACGCGGGTGAAGTGGCGTCAAAAGCTCTAGTACATAATATTTTGGAAAGTAACTTTGACTCTTTATCTATTGCCTTTTTACTTAAACCAATTAATAATTTTAAAGAATTTTTTCCTTAAAAAAGGATATATTGTAAAATAGTAACCCAATTATATATTGTAACTACCAAAATAAAAACTATTTTCCTTTTTTCTTTCTTTCACACACACAAATAGTATCACAGAACAAAATACCTATTATAATCACAATTATAATGGATGGATTACACATTATTAGATACGATTATTATTAATTACACAAAATTATTCCAAAGATCACGTTTCGTCCATGTAAACACCGCCTTATAATGAACTAAGGAAAGCCCAATCCGACGTCTGTTTACAAAATTAATTACAAGATTCCACGTCTTCAATTATTCAGACGCCCAACGTCTGAATTGGTCCCAACGTTTATTTCCAATTCCAATGCTGCTCGCGTATGAGCGTTGCGTCGGTTCGGTGGTACTTTAGCAGAATTGGTGGCGGTAGTAACGCGTTAGATCGTTCTTCGCTGGCATGTTAACGGCCGCACCGGTTAATGTCGGAGATAATTCGTTGTACCTTTTGTGAGTTAGCTCTTTGTTTTACTGCGTTCACGTGAACATAACCTCTATTCACAATACCTATTCATGTCGCAGACAAATAGGTGTATTACTTGCAACAAATCTTAGTTTTTTTAAAAAAAATTTTTAATATTGTCATTACATATCTAGTGGTTTCTTGAAAAAAAAAACGGAGGCAGTCATGAGGACTGCCGACAGAAGTGAAAACTTAAAACTGAGCGTCCAACGCACACACATACAATCGGGTATATTAATGTGTTGGCGTGATCGCGTACATAGACTGTGAGCATTAGCATGTTGCTGACGCGAACCGATACATTTTTCCCTACCCAAAGTCGTATAACGCGGCTATAGAAGTTTTCACTTCAAAAATGTTTGAAATGTATTCCACGATGCTTACAAAATTACATGTTTCTTATAAGAATTTAGCACTTTTAAAAGTGGGCTAAGTTTCGAGGCTATTCAAAGAAAGCCTTCGCGGCTCCAGCGATTAGCTCGCTCGTACAGAGTGGAAGCCATTTGAGCGTGAAGCGTTTGAGAAAATTCTACAATATTTACAGTGACCGACTTTTAAATTTTCCCAGAAGGCCTTACAAGTTTAGGGCAATTCATCTCTCACTAGCTCGTATTATGCGTAATTTGCAATATTCAGCAAACGCGGTGCGGTGATAATGTATGATGAATTGCGTGACACTGCACATACATATAATACATTCAGAAGAAGTAGGCACCTACTCGTGGTAACATTTTTCATAAAGAAATAGAATATAGCAGTGACATCTCATAGGGAAGAAGGCTTAGTAAACGCATTCATATATATGCTTATTTGCGTTTAAGGTTATAGTATGGACTAGGAAAGTGTGTCTGTTCAACTCCGGCTCGAAGGACCAAAATGTTGATGAATGAAAACGCTGGTTTTCGAAGTCAAATTGAAAATTCAAGTCATTTATTTCTTTTTATACATTTTAAAATATATATAAAATGACAAGAAAAACCGAATAATAAAATATTCATATATTGTCACGTCGAGTCACAATGGTAGCTGAAATAAACTTAAATATTATAGAACTTTACTGTTAAGTTCGATTGCATATTCATAAAGTTATTTGAGTTGAATATTTCTCACATAATATTCTGAGGTGTACGTTCTTTCCGGAATTGTGAACGTCTTGTGGTCTCAAAATATATGAAATTATTAAAAGTTTTATGAGAAAACGCGGTAACATAAATTTATCTCTGTCGAAGTTTTAACAATCCTTACCAATAAAATATTATAAATGCGAAAGTGACTCTTGTCTGTCTGTGTCGCTTTCACGCCAAAACTACTGAACCGATTTAAATGAAATTTGGTACACAGGTAGTCTAGAACCTGAAAAAGGACATAGGCTACTTTTTAATGCGAAAAAAAGGGTTGTAAGGGGCTAAAAGGGGAGATAAAAGGTTGTATGGAAGTATCGTAATTTTTAAAGCTACAACATTGAAACTTATTTTTTAGGTAATATCATCGATCGTTATCAATACTAATAATAAATCTGTAAGGGTTGGTAATGGGGTAAGTTACTTTAATATCAAAATGTAACTAGTACCATTAATTGTATTAGCGACAGCAAGTAGTATCACTAGTACTATTAATGGTACAGTCCAATGGTACTAGTGTAACTACATCGTATATCGTTGGGAGAGAATTTCACACAATAATTTACTTTATCAAGAATTAATAAGAATCAAACCCGTAAAAAGGTGCTTGTATATGGGTGCACTGAATATTCATGTAATTATACAGCGACGTCGCATATCTGTTTGATTTATGATAGAAATGACTTTGCGCGATATATTTTAGCAAAATGTAAGAGCTGAAATAGGTCAGATAGAGCTGTTGCTAATTGCCTTGCGGAGAAAAAGTCCTTTTAGAGGTTCTATTCGAACCTAAAACTGACTATTTTGATTTGAAATATTTTATTTATATTTGGGAAACATACAATATACAAAACAGAAAAACCTAAATCAACAAAATTTCCACTAAATTACTAAAACATATTTATAAGTTACAAGAATACAGAATATCTAAGCTGAGGGAAAACATACAAAAAGGAAGACAAAACATAAAGAAAGAGAAAAAGAAAGATAGATATTAATAATACAAGTTAACAAATAACATATAACATACCAAATAAATAGATTAAATAGATAAATAGATAAATGGCCGCTACAAAGAGTAGACTTCGTTTATAGGCTGCTATAGGACAACTGAAAATATCTAGATCTAGCAAGTGTTCATCATAAAATTTACAGGAGCTATGCAAAAAGGTATTACTAGTATATTTCTTTTTACATAACGAAATATGTAACGAACACTTACGTAGTGAATTTATTCGAGGGCAACTCAAACCAAATATTACTTAAAACACTGCTGTCGAAAGTTTGATATATTTTGACTATCGCAAAACTGAATTAAATTTTCAGTTTTCCGTGTTTTCAATCACTGATTGCGAAAACTACACGGCGATGTGAAAATAAATAAAATTTCGAGTAGAGTTCAGATATCGGAATTAATTCGTGAGTCTGAAAATTACTATTCGTCGGCCTAATTCGTTAACCTGCTAAGTCCATTTTTGGGCAATTTCACTTTTTATACTTTTCGACAAGTTTAGACGGTTGGTTTGGTGAAGGAATAACAACGATTATCAAACTAAAAAATAACGCAAAAGAAAACCTGCTAAATCCTAAGTTTTGTGCTGATAATGTCGCTCATTTCAGATGCCTGAAGCGACTCACAACATATTGTCATGTCATTTTTTCTTCCTCCTGAAAACTATGCAAAATGTGACATAGCAGGTTAACGAGTTAGGCCGACGTATTGTAGATTGCAATATCTGTGAGTGTCGCGGTCGCAGTCAGTCTGTTTCACAGGTTTCTTGTTTGTGAACAAAGACTGCATCTACAGAGATGAAGAGATGATTTCTTAAAAGTAGAATTGGATGGTTTTTTTTCTTTCAAATGTCAAGATCGTAAGACAGGCTGAGGTCCATTTGATCGTAGGTGACTACAGTAGCCACAAGTGCTGTGTAGGAAACACAAAAGCACACATGCTGTTATTTCAGGTTAAAGATGCTAGACTGGTTTCCCAATATATTACGAAATTTTGCCCTTTTTAGCGTGGGAATATCTGCGAATCATATCCCCACCGACCATATGGGATAAATAGGATTTATGATGACCATAGGATATGATAGGAACCATAGGGAAAGACCATATGGGAATATATATGGGAGGGGGTTAAGACAGAACGTTCTATGTCCTTCCATTGTTCTATTGTAATAATCCAATAATATATATTATAATACACTCATATTATTGTAGTAAAATAAGAGTATGTTAGTATTTTACGAGTTGCGAGAGTACAGGCCATCTGTATTCCATTGTATTGCAGATAAATCGTAGCTCATAAACCGACGTATCTCCTGTCTACATTTGGTAAATAGGCTCCGATCTATACAAATAGAGATCATTTCGAGTTTGTTACAATAATATGTATACATATATTTTAATTAGATTTTTTTTTATATCATTTGCATTTTAATATGTGTCTAAATGAAAAAAAATTACACGGACGAAGTCGCGGGCGCCAGCTAGTATGATATATATTTAAATTGTACAGTATTTGTATAATATGTGGAGCTCTTCTCAGTAGCCTTAATATTCCTCAAGAATTAGTTTGACATCAATATTTTGATTAAAATGATTGAAATGGTTATGAAGGCCTTTGGTTGTGAAAAAGAAAAATGATGATTATGCGTTTTTCCAGGAAATATTTTCATTTTGTAAAAACCTTTTTCAAGCTCATACTGTGTATTCAGTAGTTAGTGTAAATTTTAACACATTATAAACACTTTTTCGGGACATTTTAGTTACCTGCTAAAAATTTGACAATGACTCCAAATAATGAACTGCATGATTTTAGGACTGTTTAATCAAGCAGTAGCGAATTACTAATATGATTATTTAGCTGTACATATCGTACACACGTATCTGCTTCGCTGATTTACTGGTAGTACCGCTTTACACAAGCGAACCATCCTGATATCTGTTGATCCACTGATCAACTGATGTCTGAATGGCGAGTCCGAAGACAAGCTCAACTGATAACTGAATAGGCGAGGCCTCAGACAAGCTCAACTGATAACTGAATAGGCGAGTCCACAGACAAGCTCAACTGATAACTGAATAGGCGAGTCCACAGACAAGCTCAACTGATAACTGAATAGGCAAGTCCACCGACAAGCTCAACTGAATTGACGGGTCCACCGACCCTGTAAAAAAGGCCTCCAACCTCCCCTTATAGCCTTCCCAGTCCTCTCAACATAGTCTGATTTCTGGTACTGATTTCTGATACTGATTTCTGATACTGATTTCTGATACTGATTTCTGATACTGATTTCTGAAACTGATTTCTGATACTGATTTCTGATACTGGTTTCTGATACTGATTTCTGATACTGGTTTCTGATACTGATTTCTGAAACTGATTTCTGATACTGATTTCTGATACTGGTTTCTGATACTGATTTCTGATACTGGTTTCTAATACTGATTTCTGACACTGATTTCTAATACTGATCCTGATTTCTGACACTGATTTCTGATACTGATTTCCGATACTGATTTCTGATACTGATTTCTGATACTAATTTCTGATACTGATTTCTGATTAATGATTACTGATTTCTGACACTGATTTCTGATACTGATTTCCGATACTGATTTCTGATACTGATTTCTGATACTGATTTCTGATACTGATTTCTGATACTGATTTCTGATACTGATTTCTGACACTGATTTCTGATACTGATTTCCGATACTGATTTCTGATACTGATTTCTGATACTGATTGCTGATACTGATTTCTGATACTGATTTCTGATACTGATTTCTGATACTGATTTCTGATACTGATTTCTTATACTGATTTCTGATACTGATTTCTGATACTGATTTCTGATACTGATTTCTGACACTGAATTTCTGATACTGATTTCTGATTAATGATTACTGATTACTGATACTGATTACTGATACTGATTACTTATACTGATTTCTGATACTGATTTCTGATTAATGATTAATGATTTCTGATTACTTATACTGATTACTGATACTCCGGCGCCGCTGCCTCCGCAGCAATCATTACACATGGCCTTATATAGTATTATTAAAACACTTACCAGTATACACACACAAAGAGGCACAATAAATTAAGCTAAATATGGTAAATCACCCACCAAATTTAGTCAAACACTGATTTCCGATACTGATTTCTGATACTGATTTCTGATACTGATTTCTGATACTGATTTCTGACACTGATTTCTAATACTGATCCTGATTTCTGATACTGATTTCTGATACTGATTTCTGATACTGATTTCTGACACTGATTTCTAATACTGATCCTGATTTCTGACACTGATTTCTAATACTGATCCTGATTTCTGACACTGATTCCTGATACTGATTTCTGATACTGATTTCTGACACTGAATTTCTGATACTGATTTCTGATTAATGATTACTGATTACTGATACTGATTACTGATACTCCGGCGCCGCTGCCTCCGCAGCGATCATTACACATGGCCTTATATAGTATTATTAAAACACTTACCAGTATACACACACAAAGAGGCACAATAAATTAAGCTAAATATGGTAAATCACCCACCAAATTTAGTCAAACACTGATTTCCGATACTGATTTCCGATACTGATTTCTGATGCTGATTTCTGATACTGATTTCTGATACTGATTTCTGATACTGATTTCTGATACTGATTTCTTATACTGATTTCTGATACTGATTTCTGATACTGATTTCTAATACTGATCCTGATTTCTGACACTGATTCCTGATACTGATTTCTGATACTGATTTCTGACACTGAATTTCTGATACTGATTTCTGATTAATGATTACTGATTACTGATACTGATTACTGATACTGATTACTTATACTGATTTCTGATACTGATTTCTGATTAATGATTAATGATTTCTGATTACTTATACTGATTACTGATACTCCGGCGCCGCTGCCTCCGCAGCGATCATTACACATGGCCTTATATAGTATTATTAAAACACTTACCAGTATACACACACAAAGAGGCAGAATAAATTAAGCTAAATATGGTAAATCACCCACCAAATTTAGTCAAACACTGATTTCCGATACTGATTTCTGATACTGACTTCTGATACTGATTTCTGATACTGATCCTGATTTCTGACACTGATTTCTGATACTGATTTCCGATACTGATTTCTGATACTGATTTCCGATACTGATTTCTGATACTGATTTCTGATACTGATTTCTGATACTGATCCTGATTTCTGACACTGATTTCTGATACTGATTTCCGATACTGATTTCTGATACTGATTTCCGATACTGATTTCTGATACTGATTTCTGATACTGATTTCTGATACTGATTTCTGATACTGATTTCTGATACTGATTTCTGATACTGATTTCCGATACTGATTTCTGATACTGATTTCTGATACTGATTTCTGATACTGATTTCTGATACTGATTTCTGATACTGATTTCTGACACTGATTTCTAATACTGATCCTGATTTCTGACACTGATTTCTGATACTGATTTCTGATACTGATTTCTGATACTGATTTCTGATACTGATTTCTTATACTGATTTCTGATACTGATTTCTGATACTGATTTCTGATACTGATTTCTAATACTGATCCTGATTTCTGACACTGATTCCTGATACTGATTTCTAATACTGATCCTGATTTCTGACACTGATTCCTGATACTGATTTCTGATACTGATTTCTGACACTGAATTTCTGATACTGATTTCTGATTAATGATTACTGATTACTGATACTGATTACTGATACTGATTACTTATACTGATTTCTGATACTGATTTCTGATTAATGATTAATGATTTCTGATTACTTATACTGATTACTGATCCTGATTACTGATCCTGATTACTGATACTGATTACTGATACTGATTCTGATTACTGATACTGATTCTGATTACTGATTACTGATTACTGATACTGATTACTGATACTGATTACTTATACTGATTTCTGATACTGATTTCTGATTAATGATTAATGATTTCTGATTACTTATACTGATTACTGATACTCCGGCGCCGCTGCCTCCGCAGCGATCATTACACATGGCCTTATATAGTATTATTAAAACACTTACCAGTATACACACACAAAGAGGCACAATAAATTAAGCTGAATATGGCAAATCACCCACCAAATTTAGTCAAACACTCACTGAATAAATATACGTCTGTTTGGTTCGGCCGCACTAAGCAAAGAGAAATGAAACTCGATAAAATTGCATCGGCTCTAATTTTTAATATTTTTAACTTCGGGTAAGCTCAATCCACACCTCACAAATTTGAGTCTTATCGCGTAGGTAAAACGCAATACGTTTAAAATGAATTGCGGAGGCTTTTTATAATTTTCAATACATTGCAAACCTACCCAACGTCTTCTTCTTCTTCTTCTCTTTTAATGTCTTGGCTCCATCAGATCTTCTCCGATGATTTTGCCAGTGTCATTAGTAAAAATAGCAAAAGCAAAAAAGGCAAAATTGAATTAAAAATCAAAAATAGCAGATCCAGGTCCGTCAAGTCCAAAGCAGTCAAGTCAACTACCCAACTTCAACTATCACATTTGACTTTGACAGTTTAATTTGTTTGAATTGTAGACGTTTTAATAATTTTCATTACATTGTAACCTGTCAGTCCTTCAATCCGCACACTCACGAATTTGACTCTTATTGTGTACTTAATATGCGATACGTTTGAATGAATTTGAATCTTCGCGTACGTAATACGCGACAACTTGTCTGTAGCGCTGAAATTTCTTTATGAAGAAAATGTGAATAGGCTTTTCCAGTGGCGCTTTTTAATAATTGTGTCAGCGCTACTACAGGTTCGCTGCATCAATAATGCGTTCGGCTCTTACGAACTCTGCCAAACACGGGACTTCTAATTGCTGTATTATTACGTTATAAAATACCTTTGGTATTTTCTAAAGTGATACTATAGTAATAAAGCACCAATAAAACAGATCTTTTCGAAACAAAGTTGCAGTTCTATAACACAAATGTGGAGAAATTACACATCAAAATGTTCACTGAAATTTCGGCTCTTTCGGTAATACTCAGCTACTCATCAGGTTTGTACTTATTTTTGTAAAAAAAAATGGTTTTTGACAACCCTATAGTCAGTGCTCACTGAATAAAAGCGCTCGTTTTTGTAGTTTACTTGCCTATTAAAGTTTACGTGCTCGATAAATTTTACGTATGAGACTTTTCAGGGTTGTCCCTAAGTTACAATATTATTCTTGTAGCCTATATCTATCAGACCAATTAATATAGCTTCTAGTTTTTTTAATTAAACAGTGTCATTCATTACGAGTACCTGTGCAGAAGTTAGTTCTTAATTGATGTTAAAGAAAATATGAAATGAGATGGTCGCAGTTGCAGCGGTTTCCTTTGAGATCGTTTTTCTTTGAGCTTATGATGAAAGAGACCTTTCAGACTAATACTTGGTCGCCAGACGAAAGCCGGCGAAGACACTTTTAATACCTGCCGTGTTTACTTACTTGCGCAATAAAAGAAATCCGCTCTTTTAAGAAAATATCACTAAGGTGACACTAAGACCCGCTCCCGAGTTTGCACGGATGCAATGTTTTTCTGCATATCTCTGCACAGTATAAAAGAAAATCGATGCCTTCTGTCTCTCTACATACATACACACATTACATACATACATACAGAAAAAAATTGTAATGGAAAGCTTTTCAGTAATGGAAAGAGCGTTAAACACGAGAAAGGTTTTTACAGAAAAAAAATCACAAAAAAATTAGTTCATACATTTCCTGGCATCCCTCCTTTATAAGACTTAGTTTGTGTTACATCTGTAGTTACTATCTTTACTACTATAAAAGTTACGTAAATTGTATTCGCTCTTCAATAGTAACCTTCTAAAGTTCAAATTCAAACTTGAAAAGCTACCTAACTAGTAGCACTCCTGAAGTAGCTTTCAAAGTTTAAGTTAAAAGAACAATATTGTTTTAGAAATCCACGTCTCACATCCTCGCGTCAAAGTAAATACTCCACGAGGGAAACACAAAGAAGATATCTTAACTATTCGCCTTGACTACAACGTGGAACTGTATTATAGTAGTGTTCTAACGTACGAATCTTGTATCAATGTAATTTGAACCTTTTTACAAGGCATTTAGTTGCAAAATTTAAATTTAATGAGCTGCACAAAATTTGGGATTATCTATACTAATATTATAAAGAGGAAAGATAATATTATAAAGAGGAAAGATTGGTTTATTTGTTTGTTTGTATTGAAAAGGCTCCGAAACTACTGGACCGATTTGAAAAATTCTTTTACCATTAGAAGCCGACATTATCCCTGATGGACATAGGCTACTTTTTACTGCAAGAAAATACTTCATTCCTACGGGAAATCGGGTAATAGGACAACGGGTCGTAAGAATTATCTTTCCGTACTTATCTCTTTCACATAACTTCTAAACGGCTGAACCGATTGTGTTGAAACTTTGTATGTGTATTTCCATGGTGTCACAGACACGAATGTAATATATTTTATAAGGTTACGCGGACGAAGTTCTTTATATTACTCATATTTCTCCCTTAATACTGAACCACGTGCGAACTGTTAGAACAATGTATAGACAACTAGCAGAAGGCCGTGCTTCGCTCGGTATTGGATATGCTTATATATTAGTATATTTTTTCTAAAATAAAAGTACTCTACGTCACTCCCTACAACATCAGCTATCTGTTAGTGAAAACCCCATCAAAATCGGTCCAACCATTTCGAACAAACAGACAGGCTGACAAGAATTTTATAAACATATTTGTTTACCTTATATAATTTGATATACATTTATAGTTATTTTGAAATTAAGAACAGACATATCAATTAAATTTTTTTATTTTGTACTTATAGGAAATCTTCCATTTTTATGTGCAACACCATTGATTATTATTTAATGTAATCTTTTCATATTTACAGGTAAGTGTTACACCGTTTGACCTCCATTCGAAGGTAGGTATTACTGCGAATAAATGATACCAAGACCACAATAATTAATGTCTTCGAAATTATGTTGAGTTTATTTGACGTCGCCAAATTACCCTGTGGCTACAGTCGGCGTTCGAGCAGACGTTACGTGATGTCCCGAGGCTGTTGGAAAGTGGCCAGGATATCTGCTATTCAAATTGTATGAGACACAGACTCACAAATTATGGTGTAGCTGACAAGGCTTGCTTCGACGCACAAACCGCTAACAACAAATAATACACTTCTATAGCCGCGTTATACGACTTCTTTGGTTAGGGAAAAAATGTATCACCCCAACACACGATTGTATGTGCGTGCGTTGGACGCTCAGTTTTAAGTTTTCACTTCTATCGGCAGTCATCATGACTGCCTCAGATTGTTTTTTGTTTTTTTTTTTAATATAATATAGAGGTGGCAGACAGGCTGGCGGCTCATTTGATGGTAGGTGGTTATTGCCGCCTAACTTTACAAGGCCCAGATTAACTTTTTCCAGTTGAGCCAGTATTCGTGGAAACGTCTGCTGTTAACTTCGTTTACATGGAAATGGTAAAGCTGGTTGCGGTGACTCTAATGAGATTTTCAGCAAACAATGAGAGGTTATTAAAAGCTATTATCAAAAGCCCTCAAAATTATATACTTAATAATATTTCCTAAGAAATCATTTTAAGCTAAAATATTCCATAATTTTAAAATTATGGAACTTAATAACTTTAAAGTTACAAAGTCACTTATCACATATAAATATTTGCAAAACATACAATAACGAATAATGGTACTTATTCTACATATATTATAAGGAAAAATACGTAAAATGTTATCCACGATCTCATAAAATATTTAGGCCGAGCGCTAAACTATAACGTTTAAACTTTGGAGTAGGCTTACCTACTTAGGAGAGTTTAGGTTTAAGAGTCAAGCGTCTAAAAATATGCAAGCTTTTTTATATTATTTGAAAAGCAAAAAATTATAACAGAGAATCGAAGAAGTTATTAGATGTAGCAAATGCGTCTTTGTAGTTATTTCACGGTGGCCTTATATGTATGACAATACCAAGAAAGCATGTTACCAACTTGAAAAATACCGAGAAGTTTATTGTGTAAGCTTATCCTACATTTTGCTGATTTTGTAGAGACGTGTTTCATGTATTTTTAGCTAACATTTATACTTTGTATCTATACGTTTAAATCTCTCTCTTCTTACTGAAGTATAGAGGATTTTCATAAACGTATTGTGAAGTTACAGTAAGTTCTTAAAGGAATAAATTTAAGCCCTAATCCAGTATTGGCTCAGATTAAATGAATGTTACTGTGTATTGGTTTCAATCAATATATCATTACGCGAAACTTGTCTACTAAATACCTATCTATTCAATTTCATTCGCATTGTAAAAATGAAACACAGTTCATTACTATAAATATATTTCTTTATAGTGAGTCAATTAATCTACTACAAATATGGATTTCGCATGCCATATACAAAACACTACGAAATTATGAAACTTTTATGAACTCTGTCATTGTCATTTAAAGAAATTGTGACTTTACGTCAACGCATTGGAGTTTAAAATCAATAGTAGAAATTGGTCGTCATTACCTTCGCGGAGGCAAGATTCCGCCATGACGCCTATACGCGTTTTAGGCGTACTTTTTAAGTGCCGCTTTGGCATTTGGGACGCAAATTCCATTTGTAATTGATTGATGAGTGTGTACGTCAATTTACGTTAATTTGATTCTAAAAAAAACCTAAATTTTTAGTACCGTTGCCTATTATCACAAGCAACACTGCAAGTGGTGAATATAAAAATAAATAATTAAATAACAAATATATAGATCACGCTAATATAAAAATAATATTGTTGAGGTTATTTAGTTTATGGTGTTTTGTTTTTCTTTGTTTTTGTTTTTTGGTGTGTAAAGTGTTCTCTGTATAAAATTAGTTTACCAATTCGTGGAAAATATTGTTGATTGCACTTTCACCTTTATTTATGTATGTTTCAAATTTACTATATATGGTGTAATTGTTTGTTTTCCCAAATAATATAAAATAAAATAAGATGCGCTGCCAACCATAGGATTAAAGATAAGGCATAAGAAAGAGACTGGAACACCAATATAAATATAGAAACTTATATAACGACACCTCTGTTCTAATGACGCTATCTTGCGACGCAATTACCACCTCTACTAATTGGCAGCGCGAGAGAAAAACTTAACAAACAATAATAGCATCTTTAAAGGTACAATTCTGCAGGACGCGGCAGACGGCGACGACATGTGCCGTGACTACAGACGGCATTACTTTGCAGTATTCACTTGTATGGGACTGATTCCGTCTGCAGTCACGGCACAATGTCGTCGCCGTCTGCCGCTGCCGTCTGCCGTCTGCCGCGTCCTGCGGAATTGCACCTTTACTCACACCAAAAACAAAACCGATGTACTGAAATATTATTTATTAGCTGGTTTAAAATAAAAACTTTAGTTTTAAGATAATTCAATAAATCAATCAATATCATTTTAAAGAACGTACTTTCCTAGAATGTAACAAACACCCTTTGTTCGTAAATAAAAACGTACAAATTCAGTGTCTACATAATATACATAGTATAATGTATTTGATATCAAAATTAAGATTTTTTTTAGTTGCTAGTTACTATATTTCAAAAATTCCTCATTGGTAACGAAGAGGAAAAAAGTTGTAGGTAAAATTTTATGACAGTTTTGGTCCGTTACAAAGTACCGCAGTGCAGTATAGAGAATGTTCATACGCGAGGATCAACATTGTAAGGCGCCTCGTACACCCCAAATTTTATTCTCCTCCGCTACAATTTCTCTCTTATTTCAGTTTTATGTAAATGTACTATAAAAACTCAAATGTGTAACGTATTATGCGGTTTCACGCTCAGAATTATTTATTACTAACTGGTGCTCGCGACTTCGTCCGCGTTGAAAATTATAAAATTATAACACTTGATAAGTCAAGATACTGGTAAATACCGTGGAGCGGATAAATAACACCAAGCAGTTCTACCCAAATCCGATAGATGGCGCTATCAAGTGTATCCCGTGCCAATGTTTACTTTTATTTTAGATTTCCCGTAGGAATTAAGCATTTTCCCGCGGTAAAAAGTAGCGTATGTTCATCACAGATAACGTCGGCTTCTAATGGTAAAAGAATTTTTCAAATCGGTCCAGTAGTTTCGGAGCCTATTCAATACAAACAAACAATCAAGTCTTTCCTCTTTCTTTACAATATTAGTATAGACTAACAGTGCTTCGCGGCTTCACTTGCCATGAAATGTTACAGCATAAAAACCTTCTCTATGAAACATAGATATTGTTTTGAAAAATTAACCTATTGTTTTCATAGAAAATTAACGGTGAAAACTTTTACTAAGTACAGACATAGTCTAAATGTGTATCCCAAAGTTCTAAGTCGGAACCTAAGTAATTAGGCCAACTACAGGTATCTTATTTGCATCCTCATTAGTGTTACTAAAGGGAGACGTTTCTAACTAAATGGCTTTATTTTCTCTGTTCCAATATCGAGCTTATTACTGTAATAATATTTACAGTAGTTTCTTACATTGTCATGTAATGGCCGAGTTTGGATTTAAATCTATTAGATCTTATTATATTTAAATCTTTGCTAGATAGTCCTGCCCTACTTTTGGATCTTCACTTATAATCTAATCCTCACAAATATTAAAAATTTGAATGTGAGTTTGTTTGTTACGCTTTCACGCAAAAACTACTGAACCGATCAGCATGAAATTTTGCATACACATTGTCTGGGACACTAGAAAGGACATAGGATACCTTTCATCTAGGACACAGACGAAGTCGCGGGCACAAGCTAGTAAGTATATAGAAATGTTGTGGTGGTTTGTGTATCTCGCAAAAAATAGAAAACAAGGATTGAACTTATCTATATTTTGCGTAATAATATAATCTCGAGGAGAACTAACTCTCCAACGATAACCGCTGTCACATTTAAAGTGGAAGTTAGCCGTTATCATGGCAGCCGCTGACCGTTGAACTCGGTAGCTATAGTTTGTACATATTTTTAAGTAAATCTTAAATTTATTTAGTTAGCTATATACTTAGTTACAGATTTTTAGAATTACTTTTAATTTTAAAGGTGCTTTACCCACTTGTGTCACGTCATTCAAGTGAGATTAGTTTGGATAAAACTGTCAAGAGAGTAATAATTGAGGTACCATAGCATTTCACTTTATATCACCATTTTGTAGAGAATTTTCCATTCTTTCTTTTTTATAAGTATACCTCATAGCGGTAAGGTCGACAGGAACGAAGATATAGGCAAAAAACCGAAAAAATGTAATTTTTTCACCGTTCTTTGGCTGTCAAAAGTTATGCCCACCCCTGGACTCATGGGACTTTTCAGGGGTTATTTGGGGAGCTAACAGGTACTTGTATATAAATTTTCAGCTTTTTCCGAAATCATGCCCATTGTTCGTCTCTAAAGTTACTGAATTATAACGCTACACAGAAATATTTAGTTACAATACATCGTGAAGTAACCTTGTCGTAGCGAGGTAAGGTCCGGCCGCCCTTTGTCCTTTGTGGAATGCCTATTAAATATTTTTCCCGGGTTTCATTCGGCCTCACCGGAGGCGTTTCAGAAATTGATAGAATCCGACTTCATAAGGCCAATTTGAATACAAAGTAGGCATTGGTGGATCGTTCGTGAGCAATTCTTCAATTTCACATTTTCTAACCTAAATTTGAACGTAGAATGACATTTATCTGAATCCATACTAATAAATGAAATTGAAGTGACTGTCGTATCAAATTAACTGATTTTTATTACTAAATATAAAATATATAAGGTACTTATAAAGAAAAATCATTATTATTTTTTATTATTTGTCCGTACGTTTGTACCGACTAATCTCAGAATCGGCTGGACCGATTCTGACGTTACTTTCCCTGGCAGATAATTCATGGTATAAGGAGTAGGTAACTTGGCTCCTTTTAAAAAAATTATACCTAGGTATATAAGTGATGTCGAGTATAAGTATCTTTGAGCAAGCAAAACCGTCATAAAACAAATACATAGTACCTTCAGTCAGAGATAAATCTCTCTTCTGTGGTCCTTGTAATGAAATCACAGGATACACTTTGTAATGAAAAAACTCAAAAACTACTGGATCGATTTTAAAAATTATTTCACCCATAGAAAGCTACTTTATCAGCGAGTAACATAGACTATATTTTATTAAAGTTACGCGGGCGAAGTCGCGTGCCAAAGACAGTATGCAACATGTTTAGATCCTTGCAGATAAGGTGACGCCGCCTCTTTGGAAACTATGTATGTGTACGCGATGATAAGATTTCGCTCGACTGCATGACAACGCTCAACTCAAACTGTAAATCACTCGGCAAACAGAAACGGTTGGCTCGTGGCCAATTGCCTGATCGCCCGTTATCTCTGTCAAATTATGATTTATACCGCTTCCGGTGAGATCAAAGCGCGTCTATTCAATTAGGATCAATTATAGCGCCAATGATCACTCCTTAATCATACCATCAATTATGTTTGCTCGTGAATCGTCAAAAATAAGACAAGTTGAGATACTTAATAAAGCACTAGCTGCAGCAGGTGACTTTGTCCGCATTGAAAAATATAAAATACTAGCTGGCGCCCGCGACTTCGTCTGCGTTGAATAAGAAAAATGTATCCTATCCTGTGTCCTGTACTTCTAAATGTTTATGTAGCGAGTTTCATTAAGAGTTTGGAGGAACATACATTAATACACACAATACCTACACTTACAGATTTATTATTAGTATTGATAACGCTAGAAAAATATATTAGAAATCTTGGTCTCACTGCGCTCGTCTAGATACCACTCTATCTAAACACAATAGCTCCATGAATGCTGCAACTCATTATTGTAGTGTGTGTAAGACATCGTCACTTTTTATCACTTTTTACACAATTTCACTTCGCAAACTGCCATTTTTATATTATGTCCAAAATTTTATAAAATATTCGGCACGTACACGTCACAGACAGCTTGCAGTGCGACTGGCTCGGGTACGCCTTAGGTACTTCGGCGTAGTATTTGTTGCCGTATCTAGTCGAGTGCGGCGAGACCAATTATTATTATTAGGTGTTGGATTTTTATTTCTATAAATACCTCGAAAACAATACTTTTTTTAAAAAAGTAAATAAGTCATAAAAAATAAAAAACGAATTTTAATCCTTATCCTTAGTTTCTGTAGGGTTTTCTTCTCGGGGTCGTCATTTAGAAAATCCTAGTAAACGAAAGTAAACTATAAGTAAGTATAATAATAGTATAATAGTATAGTAGTAAGTATAAGAGTGAAGAGTAAACGTTTCCTTTGAATCCTATTTAATGAATAAATTACTTCAGACCGAAAGAGTCTAAATATAACAAGAGATCTCCGAAATATTTTATATCGCTAAACTAATTCGAGATGACAGCTAATTTCAATGACAAATGTGCAGAAACTCAAAGTTACAACTTTCTCAGATAAATATAACAAAGTAAAAATGTCACATCGACGACTTCATTTAAAGTATGAACAAGCGGGCACCTCGAGACAAACAAACAACTAACTCGATTTCATTTTGTTTTGTTAGATGAAATTTTGTATTTTTATTTCCAGAGACCTTATTGCTACGTCTCCCATCATCGTCTTGCATAAATCGTGAAACAGATTTTTCTACCCCCTATTTTTCTACCCCACCCCACTATTTTCTACCCCACCCCACTATTTTTTACCCCACCCGACTATTTTATTTTCTTTTCAAATTTGAATTTTTACCTAAATATGGTAGCACATATTGCCTGTTCTTTCATTAACTACTAGCTTCTGTTCGTGACTTTGTTCACGCTCCTATATTTCTTAAGTATTTCTATTTATTTAAATATTTATTGCCTACATATTTTTGACAGGCATTTAGTTTTTTTTTTTATTCTTATCCTTAAACTAAACTAGCTGACGCCAGCGACTTCGTCTGTGCTGAAAAAGAAAACAGTAGGCTATTCTGTGTCCTATTTGTTTAAATGTGTATCTACCAAGTTTCATGAAAATCAATCAATTCGTTTAAGAGTTATAGAGGAACATACATACATGCATACAATACCTACACTTACAGATTTATTATTAGTATTGATGATGATTGATTGGTCCCTCGGGAACACTACTTTGTTTCTGGGTGAAACGTACATTACTTCCTTGTCTATATCCTTGACAACGTGTATGCAAAAATTCATAATGATATTAAAAGACATGAAAGCGTAACATATACACATTTCATTTTTGCATTTATAATATTAGTTAGAATCGAAGATTTAAATTGACAGTCAGATGAGTAGTTAAAGCGTCAAAGAGTAACAAATTCACTTGCAGCACCCTGGCGACGATAGCCACATACCATCAAACAGGTGGCTATCGTCGCTTAAAACACAAGTAACGCTGCAATGACGACACGTTTGGTCTAGTGGCTAATAACCCTAGCTGTTAACCAAACGGTCGCGGGCTCGAATCCCGCTAGGGTCAAATGTTTATCTGTTAACATTTACCTTTGTACCTGAGTCATGGATGTTTTGTATTTATAATATATATTTACAAAGTAATCTATGTAGTATATCAACTGTGTGGTGTCCATAATACAAACATTAGCTGCTTAGTGTGGAACTAAATGCTGCTGTGTGGAATTTGAGTCTGTTTATTATTATTATTTATTTATTTACTATTATTATAATTGACATGTCTTCTTATTCTGATTTATTCTGAAGTACGATCTGAGTTAATTAAAGTTTCAGTCAACTTATTGAGTCGTCGCGTTTGCATTTGAATTTCTGAAACAACTATTGAATGTCGAATTATTAAGTTCGATCGAGTTACCAGAAATAGTTCTCGCTCGAGTTCGTTTCGCACGAGAATAGTTTTGCGAATTACTTATAGAGAAATTCGCCACTAAATTTTTGAACACGCTATTTGTAAAGCAATACATTTTTGTATTTTGAAAATCGCTCATATAAGCCTACCATAATGTACTTACATATTTTAATGATTTTATATACTAAACATGGTGTGCGGTGAAACTCTAATGAGTTTATGTTTACACCCATTTTACACCAATGTTAATTTGAATGTAAACATTACTGTATAACAAATAGATAAATAGATAAATAAATAAAATAAAATTCAAGGCTTTCAAAAATTACAAAAAAAAATTGATAATGTTTTACAAATAACTTATAATATATAAATGTCTGGTTGTCTATCACGCTTTAACTACTTAAAACGTAGCGTAAGGAAATATTGCGCACACATTGTCAGGGATACAGAAAAGGACTTAAGGTAACTTTCGTTACAATAAAAGTCATTTTAAAATAGATTATGGCATAAAGCATAGTGTTAGGCATTATATTGCCAGTTATTTTTTTTAACGCGAACAAACTGAGTCCTGAAGACCACAAGTTCTTCTAGGATTTAATACTGAGGTATTAAATCTAGATAAGAAACTGCATTAGTTTGAAGTAAGAGAGAGAGAGGGTGACAGATCTAAGCCGAGAGCTTACTCATGTCAAAATGCATCCCGAAAGGTCTTCGAATGTTCACGGGGAATTTATTGCGAGAAATATTGTTCTTTTATTACTCGTACAAGTGGAATTGGAAGTACTTAAGAGTACGAGATAACATTTATATACGACAGTCTTAATAAAACATTTTATTACAGAACTCCGTCAACTATACACTTTTCTATTAAGCACAAATAGACTAATTTTACCTAGTATTACGTAACGTTTGGGAAAAAAGAAATATTTAACACAATTCTGCTGATTTAACGGCGAGATTAAAAACTCGCAACAATTTCAAAGAAAAGTTGTTAAAAAAATCAGTTATAAATTGAGATACATTTCGCAGTAAACAGTAAAATGTGTACCTAATTGTCCTACCTCTTTCACTATCTCTGAGTAAAGTGTCAAGTAGGCTCCCCGCCATTTAAAGTCACCGGTAAGAAATCTTCGAATAGCATTACTCAAAGATAATTTCAATGAAATTGAAACAAGATACTCGTAATATTTACTCGCCAATTAGCCTTACTAATCAACACTTTACTTATAGTTGGTGAAAGAGGCCCTTAGTCAATTACTAACTAGTTAATTAATTAATTAATTATTTTCTTAATATATGAACAGAGAAAATAATAAAATCAAGACCTAAGTCTAAACTTATGATCGGATTTCAATATAAGACCTTATATTTCAAATTAACTGCACATTTTTCATGCAAGCAAAGAAAGAAATTTAATGTTAGAACTAAGTTGAGATATCTCCGATTATCCGATCTATGACTGTAATTGTATAAACTCAAGTGTTTGTGTTAATTTAGAATAACGTATTAATGGGCTTTGGCTTGCCTCGGGACCGGAAGTCATAAAGCGGAAGCCGTGGAAGCGGATATTGGAAGCGGTTTGCAACCGGATGCGGACCGACAACGGTTGAAAGATCTAAAATCTCATCATATTTGCCTTAAACATTTTTTATTTTCCACTGACAAGGATTAACGAAGATCGCTCGAATGGTTAATTTAAAACTCAAAATTCTTTGTTTATTTTTTTAAATAAATGTCTAATAATACCACTGTAAGTAGGTGGCTACTGCCGTCATATTATTGACTGTCCAATTCATGAATTTCTAACATATTGTTTCTTGTCATTACCAAAAAACTTTTAGTTAAAAATTTGACCTAATCGTACTCACTTATTATAAAACTGTCATAAAATTGTACTGAATGGTGAACGAAAGCTTTATAGCTACCATAACTTGTTACAATGCAATTAATATCTGTAAAAGGACACTTTAGTTAGTATGCAACGGTCCGCCATCTTTAATAAATCCACAACGTCGCTGCACAAGAGCCTTGACGGTCGTTAACAACGCTTGTCGCCAGCTAATCACTATTCAGATTAGAGCAATGTGCAGTACTTTTACGTTTTACAAAGCTCTTTTCCTACTTTAAATCAGAATTATTACCATTTTTTAAATATTTTTAAATGCGAAATTTTATCTATCCTCGACACAATGCCGCGAGCGCCCAATTTTTCAACCGACTTCCTTTTGGAATTAGGAGGATCGAGGTTCTCAATTCGGCTGTATTTTTTTTTATGTTTATTACCTCAGAACTTTCGACTGGGTGAAACGATTTTGATGATTCTTTTTTTATTTGAAAACTGGTGCTTCCCTTGTGGTCCCATTTCAATTTGGTCCAGTTCTGACAGTGGCATCCATGAGAAAACGGTTAGAAGTCGGTTTTTTTTTTGTTAAAAAGAGTTATTATGTGCCGCGTTGGCATTTGTGATGCTAATACAATAGTTGTAGTATTTCGATGGTGAAGCCAGAGTACTGACAGACAGTCATGAAGCACTTATATTGTGTATACTGTGTATAGGAGACTAGGAGGCGACAATCTTCATATTGGATAAATTATGTAAATGTTCAGCGAGTGCTCGGAAAGTATCATCTCGTATTTGAGTATTATCGTATTAGAAAATGTCGTGTCTGGTTTTTCTTAGAATTAAATATAACTGAATATAAATAAAATATCGAAAAAATCTTTAAGTTATAATTTCAACATCTTGTGCAGTTAATATTGTTTAACAAAATTTAATTAACAATTAAAACGTAGATAATTTAAATTCAATGAAAGGGGGAAATTGGGAATGTTAAACAGACTATAAAAATACGCGAATAATGTCGCGAACAAATGCTAGTTATGTATGAAACATATAGTAATTTTTTTTGAGGTCGGTAGACAGGCTAACGGTCCACTTGATGGTAGGTGGTTACCATCGCCTATAGCACAAGTAACACCATAGGTGCTGCAAGTACGTGCTGTTTCGTTCTTACAATACAATAAAGTCAAAGTATGTATATACTATCAGTTTCCTGAACCCAATTTTACGCAGAGATATGATATTATCTCAGCTTGGTCTTAAGTGTTCATATATTTTGTACGTAGCGAAGTAATAATAAATAAATATAATAAGGCAGAAGACGAAACAAATCCCTTTAGGTGAACTAAATGAACCTGAAAAATACAAATAAGAAACGAGATGCGAATTGAAAATGAATCACACACAGTATGGTTTTAAGCGGTAAGTAACTGTAAAGCACAGGATTCTATACTAACATTATAAAGAGGAAAGATTTGTTCGTTTGTTTGTTTGCATTGAATATGCACCGAAACTACTGGATTCGGATATATTAGAAAATATATCCGAAATATTGCATCCATGCAAATCCAATGGCGGTTCTGTACTAATATTATAAAGAGGAAAGATTTGATTGTTTGTTTGTTCGTATAGAATAGAATTATCCTTCCGTACTTATCTTTTTCACATAACTTCTAAACGGCTGAACCGATTGGGTTGTAATTTTACAGTGTATGGGTATTTCGATAGTTTCCTGGATGATTTAAAAATACAATTGTACCCGGTAGGTGGCGCTGCTGTCGCTATGTCAACTATTAAACGGCTGGACCGATTGGGTTGAAATGTTATATGTGTATTTCCATGGTTTCACAGACACGAATGTATTATATTTTACAAAGTTACGCGGACGAAGTCGCGGGCAACAGCTAGTCTACAATAAAATATGAGTCCCAACATTTTTTCATGAAAGTAGATACTTCATCAGCTTCTGCATTTTGAAGATCCAACATCATCCCAATTGGGATCGGATACTACTTGATAAACGGAATGCAATTTGACAAAATGTCGGCGTCCGTACAACGAACTTTCTTTCACAGACGATCTTATCTAAATAGAACAAGATAAACACATTTGTCTGTCACCAGCTGAACCAGATTTAAAACTCCATATTTTGATATATTTAATTTGACAATTAACTTTGACAAAGAAAACCTTTCTTTACTTAAAAGTAGATGGTTACAATTTAGTAGGTTTAGCACATACTTTTAAAATGTTTAAAGTGTCTTAATGAAAGTAATTTGAATCATTATTAATTAAATTAAACATGACAGGTCAACACGAAATTTTGATTTCTTCTATATTAAAAATAAGGGAATAAATAATTTTTTTGATCAAAGTTTGCTTTTGTAGAAACTAGAGCATTTTTTTAATTTTTTTTAAGACAAATGATAGATTCATACATTATTTCCATACTTTTATTTTCAATTACAATTAGAAAAGCTTTTGTTGAACACTAGAGCCTTTGTCATTTAAGATTTTTGATAAACAACAGAAAATATAATATGTAAAATAACGGAAAAATTAAGTTCCAAAATGAATAT
Source organism: Synanthedon vespiformis (assembly GCA_918317495.1). Taxonomy (NCBI): domain Eukaryota; kingdom Metazoa; phylum Arthropoda; class Insecta; order Lepidoptera; family Sesiidae; genus Synanthedon; species Synanthedon vespiformis. Next base: position 151,198 of record OU906970.1, read on the forward strand.
TTTTAGTGTTTCTCTTATTAAATGTTTGTATGGGCTGTCTCGTATCTTACTTATCGTCATAAATCAGGCAAAAGCAAACTTTAAAAGCTAAAAATTAAAATGTAACTATTTTTAGATGTCTAGAATCAGAATTTAAGCATTAGAATAGAAAACCAAAAAAAAATTTTTTTTGTTGTCTGATTAATTAATGTACACTGTTTATGACTGCAATTTGTAATTTTTTTTTATTTTTTATACATATTTTATGCAATATGTTGTTAAATTAAATTAAAATATAAACGACCCCTAAGTATTGTAAAATGTATTTGATCACTCATTTTTTTAAGTTAACACAGTGTGACTCCACTTGATGGTAGGTGGTTACCATCGGCTACAACACAAGCAACACCAAAGGATAGAGAAATCTGATGGAGGAGTTTCCTCTCAACAATATTGACAATATTGTTAAGAGGAAACAATATTGACAAGTAATATAGAGTGCGGTTACCGATTTTAACTATTTAATCGTCAGAGATTTTTGCGGTTTCCCAAGCACTCAGCTGGCTCGAATTTTTAATTGGAAATAAAGTACTGAAATATTGCACTTAAAAACATTTATTACCTAACGACGACTTTTAGGTCGCTGTAAACGCTTCTAGTGTTGATATACTGGTTTCTGGTCGGTCCCTATAGGCGAATGTTACCACTTACCACCAAGTGGATTCTCTACACAGTGTAATCAACGAAAGAATGCATTAAATTTAGCTTATATAACATTTATTTTAATTTGACATCTTAAGCGCCTGTTTCACAAACGTCAAGTATGGCCTACTTGACGTAACTGTCATTTAAAGTCACCGGTAACCGGGGATAATGGAGCTGGTATACCTTTGTATGTACGGTAAACGTCCCAAACATTGAATAGAAAATAATAATAAAAAATCGGCTATCGATGGATGCACTAAACCGAGTGCATAATTCAATAAAACAGAAAATGATTTCTAAAAGTAACTAATCAACACTTTACTTGACGTTGGTGAAACAGGCGCTAAGCGCCAATGATCTATTTCTGAATATCCGTTAGTATGGCAAATAAACAAAATAATAATCTTCAATTAATACTAATAATAAATAACTTTTCCTTCATAACTATTAAACGAATTAACTAATTTTCATGAAACTTAGTAGATAAACATTTAGACTGGACTTTTTTTTCTTTTTCAACGCAAACGAAGTCGCTTGCGCCAGCTAGTTATAATTAAAAATGAATCCCTATATAAATGTGTTGCTAAGCGCAAAACTCGAGAACGACTGGATTGATTTTAATTCTGTCTTCACTCATGGATAGAGGGATAATTAGGGAAGGTTTTTACGTTAAAAACCTGGGCAACCTGGGCGAAACCGGGAGCGGGCCGCTAGTGTTAAATAAATAAGAAATTATCACCAGTAATGACCGACTGATAGACGTCTGGATTACACTCTTTCACTGTAATTGCCGCAATTTTCTTTAAAAAACTTTGCTTATTTCACGTTTGTACTCGGCCGAAACATAGTTGACATTTTCAATTTCTTCGTAACCATAAATGGACCTGGACATAAGGTTGGATCTGGACTCTCTCCCTATGGTGTTAGGTCACAGGGACACCCGGAACCGTTTCCTCCGGTTCGCTGACCGAATCGTTCAATCTGTCGCCGAAAGGAACGGTTCGAAACTATAGTTTAGGAACGATCTAATATACTGTGTGATGTCAATTTAAAGAACTATTGAACTATTGTTTATAATTAATTAATGAAAATATGTTTGTGTGCGTGTGATAGTCTATGTATGTCTATAATAATAAGTATCTCCATATAGAAAGCCCTTATGTTCCTATCTACCTTTCTCGTGGGAGATAGGGTCTATAGGCATACCTGTAATTATAATGTCTGTTTAGTTCAACTACATAATTATTGTTTTCAAGCGCCGCAAACTAAAATTAAGAAACGAGAAAAAAATATATATATTATAATTTTGTAAGGGAAAGACGAGTGAAGTTAAATACTCATACAATACAGAAATAATGTATCCCAGACAATGATCAAGACAAGAGATCGCATTGCATTGCAACGCAGGGGAATAGAAATGTCTGTTTACGTATGTCGTAATTTGCAGACGGCGTACTAGATATAGATACGTTTGTAGCAACGTATAACTCGTATATGAAACCAAATCTATGCTTTAGTTAGAGCTTGCCAGTAAGCTTCATTTAAGCTTTGCCAGAGAAGGCGTCGTTACATTTAAAAGATTTCGTTTCTTTTTAAATATATATAGTAATGTATAAAGTAATTTTATTATCTATATACTTTAATTTTGTTAAAAATTAAGTGAATGGTGCTATTATTTTATAATTTAATGATGACAAAAAGAATAGTATCCTGAATCCTGAACCTAATTGATAAATAAATATTTTGATTTTGATTTTATATCTTTATTTCATAAGACCAAAGGAAGAATATATCTACGCTAAAATTTCAAACTCGGTATATTATTATAGACTCTTAGAAAAATTAAAATTAAAATGCTATTGTTTTACCAACGTCATTATTATTTTAAAGAAAAAACCGTAGAAACGTATACGTAACACAATTTTGAAAAATATTACTGTAGGAGGAAATCAACTTTGCGGAAGAGTGTTCGCTCGACCACGCAACTTCGCCTTATAGCGGACGCGAAGGACGCCAAGAGGTTTAGTCGGTAGGTCTTCCCCAATACCATCTCGGGGCAGGAGTCCGACATAACCCACCGGTCTGTCCCCGGGCCGGTGGGTATCCGAGGAAATCAACTAATAAGTTCAGAATGGACTTTCATAATGGAAAATTACATGAAATATAATAACAGAATGAGAAATGTTGAAGGCTGTATTATCCATAGTCTTTCTTCATTCATTATTTCGTCCGTGGGTTTTGGGATTAGTGCAAATATATTTTTTAATAGTACATAATGATATACACTAAAAAAAAATCTACTAGTTAATAAAAATAGAATAATTTAAAGTACGATACATAACATACAGACATTTTTGCACATATACTTTTTGGTTATTACATATTTGGAGGATTTTTTAAAAAGTACATTTGACCTAAGGTGGAGTTGTCCTCTTCGTTCAGTATTTACTGAAACTTTATCACGTTATTCCGTTTCTTCTTAACTTAAAACTTAACGAGTCTTAAGTAAATAAAAACAAAGTTAAGAAAAGATATGCAAATGCTAATAGCAGTGACTAAACAAAAATATTGAACAAGTATAAAGACACAATCGCGATTCGTGTCACGTGTTTCAAACTTTTCTTTCGCGAAGTGTTCTGTGTTCAGTCCACTGTGTTCTGTATAATGCAAATCGATATTCAATATTTATTTACTTTCAGACTCTACTCAAAATATTTCCTAGTATAGTTCGATCAAAGTATAAATCTGTAGGGGTCGGTCATTGAGTAATTTACTATGTTTTAAGAAATATCGTGTATAAAGGCTCTATACATGATACTAAAACTAAATTGACGATTTTTTGAATTATTTCTGTATGTATGTATGTATATATATGTTCCTCCATAACTCTTAAACGAATTCACAGATTTTCATGAAACTTGGTAGATAAACATTTAGAAGTACGGGACACTTTTTATCTTTTTTGACGCGGACGAAGTCGCAGGCAACACCTATAGTCATATAGTAATAATTATGTTTCCATCATTCAGAGGACAACCCAGTTGTAATTATTATTATTTTATAAATACAACGCAATGACAATACAATGTAATTTATAATTACAATACAATGACGCGAGTCAAAATATTAATTTTATGTATTTTATGTGAGGACACATAAAATTCATAAAATGAATATTTTGACTTTAAGACACCTTGGTATAAATGACCGCACGCGAAAACGCATACGACTAAAATGATAAATGTGTAGTATAAATGAATTCAACCACCATTAATTTGTTCCACACTTCCGCCTAGGGGACAAACGCGAACAGATATTAAGCTAAAAGTTGAAAACCATAATATGTATATCTTGAAAACAGGAAACAGAACTTTGAATTTGGAAAAGAAAAGTTTGGAGCACAATGAACGCAAATCGATATTTTCATATTTACTCATTATGGTCCGTAAGCCAGGCACTAATTTCGTCAATGATTTCCTCTCAGTCCATAATTTGTAAAATGCCTGAGAGAGTTGTATCATGATGCGTTGTGAACGTCAGCTGCGGCTCCGATGGTGGGTTGAGCAGTGGTAGCCCGTTACACTTTCAGAGCATCAGCATCAGCATCACTTTCAGAGACAAGCATTCCACCAAGGTATAGCCAGCTGACTTTTTTATTTATTAACAGTAATACATAAACTATCATCTGATAAATGTTCTATTGGGAGGTAATCACTGAACACGTATATATTCGTGTGACCTGCAGACGCATAATCCACCATTTTATAAATAGCTGACAATTTTGTTTCTTCAAAATATTAGGCTAACTATAATTTCATGAATTTTTAATTGGAAATAAATGATTAAAAATTTTTTTTATTATGTGCGTGGGCGGATACCACTCTACTACTCAATCCACCATCGGAGTTATCGACAATTTTACAAGTTATCGACTGGGAGGAAATTGGTCATGAAAATCTGTCGCTGGCTCATGGACCATTATATTATATAATATGGTGCTCGCGACTTCGTCCGCGTAGAATAGTATAAAACGCCATCTACCGTATTTTGGATAGATGGCGCTATCTCCCGGGCCAAGCCGCTAGTATTTACATTCATTTTAGATTTCCCGTAGGAATGAAGCATTTTCCCGCAGTAAAAAGTACCCTATGTTCATCACGGATAATGTAGGCTTCTAATAGTAAAATATTTTTTCAAATCGGTCCAGTAGTTTCGGAGCCTATTCTATACAAACAAACAATCAAATCTTTCCTCTTTATAATATTAGTATATTTCAATTTTGAAATAAATCATGTAATTTGTAATTTTGTATACATATGTTTAATCAATTGCAAGTTTATAAAAGATATTATAACTGGCAGGTTATTAAGATAGCGTGCCATAGAGTTACTTACTTAATATTATTTTGGCAAAACAACGTTTGTCGGGTCAGCTAGTTTTTTTTTTTTTTTTTTTTTTTTTTTTTTTTTTTTTTTTTTTTTATAAAAACAGGTAACAAAAAAAATAATAAATAGTCTTAATAAACTACTGTTCGTACTATTAAAAATTGCGGACGTTCGCTGGAAGAATATTAATTGTCATAACAGGCACGCAACTCTTCTGACGATAGTTTTCATTGTTTCCAACAAAATTTTTCATAACAGAATTTTCTCATTTGGAAACTTTTTCACTCTAGAAACTATATATCTTAGCAGTCAACAACGAAAATTAGATTTGGACAAAACATTCAGATCACTCACGAATGAACAAAAGTTCTGCCTTTTTTTTATATTATCTTGTTCCAACTTTCTGTAATAGATTAAATAAAATTCTGATAATTTACTCACATAACGCATAATATACCTAATATAATGCAATATTGTTGGAAAACTTGTGTTTATTTTTAAGCACAATAAATGTAGAAGCTTTCATTGTTATTTTTCAAGTAGAAATAAATGTCTTATTATTTTATTATTAACTGTGAAATTTTAATGAACTTTTTTAAAAAAATAATTACTAAATATCTATCAATTGTTTCTTATATATCATTACATTCAGTGGCCATTGCAGTTTTTTAAATGAATTTCTAAAAAAAACAAAAATATCGAAATTCTTCGACGTAGTGTTAAGATACCTCTGCCTAAGTGGGTGTAGTAGAATCCACAAGAAGGTTTATAAAAGCAAAATATGAAAGGGAAAACTCCGCAAAATATCTTTACAAATTGGGGTCATCCCAGAGGACGAGTGATGACGTCTTAAGGTAATACAAGTCAGCTTTCCTTCATACAAACGTGGAATGAATATTACTCCGTTATAGCATCCAAGTTGCCTTTTAAGTTATTGTATCTAAGGTTAATTTAAGTTTTAAGCTTTCCTCGTCAATCGTCGGAGTCGTACTTTATTTTCTGACGCGCCTTATCAAGTGTTAACAACTATAACAGATTTGTTTGTAGTTATAAGAATTTGTTTGTTTGGTTTCAACGTGCTTATCTCCGGAAGCGGTAGTCAAATTTAAAAAAAATATAAACCTACATATACTTAGAGACATATTATACATACTAACGTACGCGGGGGACCTTGTTTTGTAAAATACTAGCTGGTGCCCGCGACTTCGCCCGCGTTAAACTTAAGGAATGTGTAACGCCTGACATCTTTGCTGTTATAAAATTTTCAGGGGTTGTATCTTTATTTTTAGTAGATAGCTGGTGTCCGCGACTTCGCCCGCGTGAAATTTATTTACTAAAACCTTTCTCTTGAAACTATTTATTAAAAAAAAATGCTAAAATTAAATGGCCATTGTAATCGAGGATTAGTTTGTGCAGTGGCTTTAAGAGTAAACAAGAAGGAAGCGACCAAGTAAGCTAAGTAAGTAAGCTGAGCTAAGCTAGGCTAGTGGCAACGAATTTCCATAGTTATTAATGACACGGCAAACAGAGGCGCTGGCGTTTGTTAATTAACAATTTGCGCAAATATTTTGCGGCCTCAGTTTATTCTCTTGTCATACATAAAATATGGGTATAGTGGCGCACTGCGGATTCAGACGCATAGATAAGTCTAATTAAGGATCCTTGAACCATTGTGTACACAATATCAATACTAGGTCCAAAAGTGATTTAAATCTTCATAAAACGCGACTACACAAGATAAGTAATTCTTTTATGGGTCAAAGTGTCCGGTTTTATAATAAACTGCCTCAAATAATCAGAGCCTTATCTATAAATACATTTAAATGTGTCATTAAAACTAAACTCCTCTCGAAAGGCTATTATATAATCACTGATTATTTAAGCGACAAAGAAGCCTGGAGATTTAAGCTATTCGGAGTTCGTACTAAGTATGTTTTGTATTGTAAAACTATAATTGTATATATATACTTTAAGTTTGTTAATATTAAGTAAGTGTATTGTACTATTTTACATTTTAATGATGACAAAAAGAATAGTATCCTGAGTTTCTTTCGGGGTTTCTTCTCAGGATCGTCATCGTCATCTTGGTTTTTTTTCCGAAACCCTGGTAAATTTAAATTTATAATGACGATCAAAAGAGTTTCTTGTAGAAACCTAATTGATAAATAAATATTTTGATTTTGATTTGATTTTGATTTTGATTGCCTGTAGGATATACAGCGTGGAATTTTGTAATGCCACCTGGAGGGAAAGTACTCTCAATACTGTAGATAGATAGTTTTACTCAAAGAAAACATTCCTTTATTTTTGAATAGAAAGAAAACTGCATTCAAAGATTTTCGAAAATTCGCTTGCCACACCCGGGAATCGAACCGACTAAAATCTATAAAAATTGTACTTTTATTGCATCGATCGTTAGGGTAAATTATAAGGATGAAATCTCTCTAACAAACTCTATAAATTAAATGAAAGGAAAACCATTAAGTCTAGTTTAAAATAAAGTCTAGTTTAAAATAAGACTACGGTCTGTCCGTCTGTATGATCCGCTTAGATATTTTAAACTATGCAACGGATTTTAATGCGGTTTTCACTAATGGAAAGAGCGTTAAACGGTGATTTATTTTATATATAATTTGCAGAAAAAAAAATTGAAAAAATGCGCAAACGAAACGTTGTGCGGAAACGTTATAAAATACACAGATGTTTACACAGAGCTTTCTACACTTAGTAGTTTTGGCTATTATATGTGTGTTAATAATGAATCGGGACAAACGACTTTAAAAATATAGATAGATAATATACATCCTTACATATTATAAAACAATGTTCTCCGCCACGTCTGTCCGTCTGTTCGTGATAAACCCAAAAACTACTTTACCGATTTTCACCAATGGAAGTGGTTCTCGAGAGGTTTTAGTATATTATCTACAAACCTTCGCGGGCGATGTCGCGGGCAGCAGCTAATAAGTGTTATATTAATAAGTGTGTTATTGAATTTATAAATATTATGTAAGTGAAGGTGAAAAGCGGAAGCATGGGTCCTTTGGGCGTAGTCGTTGGGGCGCGATCCGCAATGCGCCATCTTCGTGGGTCGGTTTTAAAACTCTCGGGACTGTCGGACTTAACACTGCTCAGTATTAACATTGTAACACTTTGAATGCACATGGCGCGTGCCAATTTTATGAAATACATTTTCCTTTTTAAAAAATAATAATTTAATAATAAGGCCTGTAATTTTAGGCTCCGAAATCCATCGTGATTTCGTATAGTATCCAACCAAAGTGGAACTATTAAGCACAGTGTCACGTGGCGAAGGTAAATTCGATACGTGTCCCAAGTTTAATGCGAGTGTGGACACACCGGTTAATGGAAAAAGTTAGATCGAGTTGTCCCAGCGTTTAAGGGTTCGGCACATATCGCGATGCATCGCTCGTAATTGTAGTCTATACTAATATTAATTAAAGAGGAAAGATTTGATTGTTTGTTTGTTTATATAGAATATGCTCCGAAACTAGTGGACGGATTTGAAAAATTCTTTTACCATTAGAAGCCGACATTATCCGTGATGAACATAGGCTACTTTTTACCGCGGGAAAATGCTTCATTCCTACGGGAAATCTAAAATAAAAGTAAATACTAGCGGCTTGGTCCGGGAGATAAAAATCTGCATCAAAATCCAAAATACGGTAGATGGCGTTTTGTACTTTTCTACGCGGACGAAGTCGCGAGCACCAGCTAGTACAATAATAAAGGTGATGGCACACTGCACGACGCGATGCCACCAATGAAGAAGTTTCTATTTTTTTTTTGTAATCAATTATAAAAAAAAAATTTTTATAATTGATTCATAAAATAAGAATAATTAAAATATGTCCAGAAATCAAAAATTATGTGTTACTTGTAATATAGACATAGACCCATTTTTTTATTTTTTTCCTTACAACATTTTTAAAATTCTCCATTTTCATGTTCCAATACAAATTTATTTATTACTAGCTGGTGCCCGCGACTTCGCCCGCGTTCTCTATAGCCTATCTTTCTTCGATAAATGGACTATCCAACACAAAAATATTTTTTTAATTCGAATCAATAGTTCCTGATATTAGCGCATACAACCAAACAAACAAAGAAACTCTTTATTTAGCTTTATATATTGGTTATTGTGGTATATATTCGACTTTAAATAATCTACTTTATCTACTTTAATACTAATCATATCATATTGAATGTAAAATCATTTCCAAAGCAACAATAATAACTGCGACACCTAGTGTGTTTCAGGAGAACTGCAACACATCCAGATACTTAATCAACGCCATCTGTGATTCTCTGTATGTGGTTTTATACAATTCATGTAATAGCGCCATCTAGCGGAATAACAATAATGTTTAATGTGCGCCATCTACAAACCATTAACTTCCTGAAACCTGCCATCTAGCGGATATTTTTTGAAGGTGACTGAAATACGTGACAATAGCAAAATTACTTCAGGTTGTTTGAGGTTCTCAGTTAGTACGCGGTAATCAGTGATGGCGCTAGTTAAGAATCCACGTTCGTATATTATGCAAGGTTCTTTGGGTTCATCCGAAGAACATCCATCAAAACAATAGCAAGCAATCACAGCAATAGCAATAGGCTGTGTTATTTTTAATACTAGGCTCTACATTTCAGTGACACTCTGCAATGTCAAGATCCAATATCAAGATGTCATGTCCAATATCAAGATTTTTTTAAAAATATTTAAGGATAATAATTATATCCTAGATATGAAAAATGCAGTAAACATTTGCTCATCATAGAAATCCATCGATATTCAGCGATCGCTCGGTCGCTAGCGTCCCGCCCCCGGCTTCGCACAAAGTTGAAATTTTCAAAGATCTTTTATTAGCCTATTATATGAGATTTAATTAAATGTCCTCCCACTACTTTTCTGGTCTTTGAAAAGTTTATTTCCAATGTTGGTCCTGCCTGGAATCAAACCCGGGACCCCAAAAGGCTCGTCAAAATATTTATTTACCCACTAATTTTTCGTTTTTCAATCCTTCACACGAGACATTGCGTATTTTTCGTTATACGTAAAAAGGTCATATTATATTATTATGTTAACTCATCGCTACCATTAGTTTGAAGATTAATATAACCTCTTAATGGAAAGAGAGCCAAGAGGTTATAGTTATCAGCTGTAGCGAAAGTTTTGAGGCATTGTTTTCAAACTATATTAATCTTGGAACCATTACGAGTAGTTAATCGATACGAAAACGCGAACGAAGACTGATTATGGCGCAGAACAGGAACGGGAAGAAAGTTGCTCTTCCCGTCCGGATAGTTGAGACGGAATCATAAAACTTTGTTAAAAGTTTTACTAAATTTGGGCCACTTGTAATTAAGTAAGCAACACTTGCGACGTTGCGTCGTACGACGGTATAACAAGCTTTACTGCACAGAAGCTTTAAGTTAAATATGTATTTGAATTTTTCTAATTTTAACAGTAATGTTTGACGACATGTTTGGTCTAGTGGCTAGTAACCCTAACTGTTGACCAAACGGTCGCGGGTTCGAATCCCGCGAGGGGCAAATGTTTATGTGTTGTCATTTTACCTTTGTACTTGAGTCGTGGATTTTTGTATTTATAATACGTATGTATTTACAAAAAAAGTAATCTATGTAGTATATCAACTGTCTAGTATGCAGCAACTATTGTAGTTGCTTACTGTGGCACTAGATGGTGCTGTGTGGAATGGGTGAAGATATTAATGTCAATAAATTTGATAAGCCCATTATGATTAGTCAATATTTGTTTTTTTTTTTTTTGTGTTTTTTATGGCTATAAGGATTAAAACACTAACATCCGAAGGTTGTCGTTCTTCTTCTTGTATTCTATTTTTACTAGTATAACAAAAAAGCCTTATTTCGACATAGCGTCTGCATTACAAAAGATTGTGCCAGTCATCCTGTCAGTTTGCTCCTGGGTGGAGCAAAATAAGCAGAGGACTGTGTTTGCGTAATGACCAACAATGTTAGGCTGTATTCACAACGATTTCTGCTGACATAAATACTACGATCGGTGTGGCGAACACATCAGTCACGCTCCTAATGTGACCTCGCCTTTATATCACTATATAATTAATCACTGCTAGTGTATTATGTTAGCAAGGTTTTTGGGAAGGCTTTCACTTAACAAATTAAAATTGAGCCACAAACACACGTCGTCTTTTTTTATAAAATTAAAATTGGTTCTGTGATTTTTCTACAGATAATTTCAAGGGCAATAATTTTGAAATGCGAACATGTCGATACGTCATAGTCCCAGAGTCGGATGTCACCCGCTGAGTGTAATTGGCGGGCACAGCTTTTAAGTACTGTCAGCAAAATTATTTTTGTAATAATTTTTTTTTAATAAATAATAAGTTATAAATGTTATCCTTGTTTATTAACCGAGGTCACATGAAAAGAGTTCACTTATCTATTATCTTAATAATTGTGGAACATGCATAAAATATGAAGGTCAAGAAGAAAGTAGAAAAATTCTAAAATATATGATAAATAATAATATAAATAACCTTAATATTGATTATATTAATAATATTATTGATATTACTGATAATATCAATAACCTGCCTTGTAGACAACTTCAACAATCTTACATATAAATTAGTTTAACGAAGGATACATCGTAATTATAATAATCTACAAACTACAGACAAACACACTTACTCCGGACCCTTCATCAAACGTTAACTCATAATCAATCTGTTGATGACAGGTCGTACGATCTAAGCACATAACCAACTCTGAATGACATAAGACGCCTTAAGTAATGAGAGCTTATGTACCTACATCTCCATGTAGGTACATCGTAATTTATTTATTTATTTAAATTAAAATTTCGTAACATTAAGAAATACCAAAAATAAACAATATTACTAAAAATATATACCCACATAGAGTTCAAATTACTCAAAGAGTTTAAAGTGGTCTCTTGTAATAGGATAGCCCTTAATCACAAATTTCAGAGTCCTTACTAAGAAGTAACACAGACGAGAAAAGAAATATAAGAATACTAATTCCACTTAGTCTGCGGAAAGTTTTTGTATTGTTATTTTAAATACGTCTGCTCTGCTCAGTAAAATTATGAAGATATAATATTTTTTTCGCATCATGGAGCAATTGTTTTAGTACAACTCGAACAACTAAACCCCTATATCTTCTATTTGTTACTATTTGGTCCAACTTAAAAGATAGTATAGTTTTTATTTTATTCTGAACCCGGGCGAAACCGGGAGCGTGTAGCTAGAGTACTCGAGTGTACTCGAGCTGTGAATGTTGCTCTCGGCTAGCCATAAGAATGAGTACGCTTGAAGAAATGATAATATTTGGGTTTTAGTATAGTCATGGCAAAAAACTGAAGAGAAAAAAGTTAATAACTCTTTTTAAGAAGAAAAAAACTGACTTCAAAAGTTTTCTCATGGATGCCATTGTCAGAACGGGACCAAATTGAAATTGGACCACACGGGAAGCACCACCTTTCAAATAAAAAAAAGAATCATCAAAATCGTTTCACCCAGTCGAAAGTTCTATGGTAACAAACATTAAAAAATACCTCCTTTTTTGGAAAACGGTTGAAAAGGCAATTACAAGCAATTAATGGTGGTTCGAGTGGGCATCGCAAAGTTCTTTCATCGATCCCAGCGATACCTGAAAGATAAACATTATGTAAATGGATTGTTTTGCAAACTGTACCCTTAGGGCGGGCCACCCTTCGCACAGGAGTCAGGACAGCGCCCGCCCGACGCCCGCCAGTCAGACGCCGGCGGTACGTCGCGCGACCCGTTCGCTGTGGCTCCTGTACTATAATATTTACGAACAATTAAAAAAAAATTAAAATATCTCACACGGACACTACATTTAGTGCGTTCTAATAAAATAGGCATATTATAAAATGTAAATTACTAAGTAAACAAAAAAATTAAATTAATTCTATTTTGTGTTAATTACATTTAAAAAGTTATACAAAAAAATGTAAAAATTTAGTGTTGTGACCACTCGTGAAGTAGTGATGTGATATGTCTTAGTGACAATAAATAAATTACTTAATTAATGTTAAAAATATGATAGGTAACTAGAATTAAATATTTTCTATTTTAATAAAATGTGGACGTGCGATTTTTTTTTATTTAAAAAAAAAGGCGTTTGTTTCAACAAATATTCATTTACTCTTACTAAATTTTATTCACAAAAAAATAGTCGACAAATATTTTCCTCAGTGTTCAATAAACTAAAAATTTCTTCACAATCGATCCAGTAATTCATTAAAATAGACAGACAGACATAGCTTCTTTTGCATTTGTATTATTATTTCCCTTCATATTCTTAATATTCATTTTAAAATTCTTCTACTTCTCATGTAATTTCATTATGTTAAATTGAAATATTACGTTTATAAAATCGTTTCACTTGGCTTTTGACTTGACGTCACTGTATAGCTAAAACTAGAAAATTTTGGCAATGCAAGTCTAGAACCTGAATTTGCTGAAATTTTAAGCTGAAAATGTTTAACTAAAAATTCATGGTACCTTTATCATTAGCATTACATATGAATTAAATCAGATTATTTCCACTTTCGAAAAAATACAAAATCCAAAATGTAAAATATTAAATTATTTTTTTACAGTTAAATTAAAATACAGTTAAAGGACAAATCTTTGGAATCCGATATAATATATACGAAAAAACAATCATTGCTACATTGACCAAGTATGACCACCAGATATCCTAGAACTTAGCATGGCCACTTTGGTTTTCGGAAAAACTCGAGAAAAACAGAGCTGTTACGGTTTTTGCCTCTTTTCTTTATGTTAAGGTCGACAGGCAGGGTTTTCTATTTTTGAGATAATCGAAAACGGTTTCAGCACAAACGTACATACTATAAATTAGCATACTACAAAGTGGCAATGCTGAAGGAATAACTTTGAGTTCAGAACTCGCGAATCACAAACCTAGCACAAGTCAGCACAAAGTCGAGTTTTTCTGAAAACCAAAGTGGCCATGCTAAGATCTTGGATATGACTACCGGTTCGTATTATTTTTTTTTTCAACCTACTTCCAAAAGATTAGGAGGTTCTCATTTCGACTGTATTTTTTTATGTTTGTTACCTCAGAAAGCGGTTTGAAGTCGTTTTTTTTTGTTAAAAAGATATATTTTATATGTTAAAAAGAACTTCACAAAAAATTGTTATATAGGTATCCTTTTTAAACGCTAAATTTCACTAGCAACTATTGTTTCCCAGAACAATTTATTAATGTTGTACACATTTAAATGGACATGTGTTGTTATCGTCTCTGATTAATATCTATTTCGGCCTCCATCGACGAATAAAGAGATGAGAGAGGACATATTGATTGATGCTCCGCTTGCCCCGCACAATATACCAAATTGTTTATACACATTTGCTCGTCGGTCGACCGGCAACACGCCGTCAAATAACTTCATAAATCATCCACTTTTTAATATAACACCTCATTTTTTTTTACCTATTTAACAAACATTTCAATCTTGCTGCACTAACCATCCCCATTCATGGTATCATAGTGAAATAACAGCTTTTTGTGTTCAGATGTGTAGTGTAGTACCTAAGACACTCCAGACTCTATTTCCTTGTCCCACCAACGTACTACAACTATAGATTCCGCACGCCATACAAAACACTACGAGCTTTATGGTACATTTATTAGTGACATGTATAATGCGCAATTGCGCATTATACATGTCACTATTATTATTAGCTTAAAAATATTTATTATTTTTATTTATTTTATTTTATTTTTAATTTTAAAATATTTATTTTGATGCCAATATTTATTAGCATCAACTCTGTCATCTGTCATTTAAAACCAACCCAACATCTGCCATTTAAGTAAAAAAAATGTGACTTTACGTCAACACATTGGAATTTAAAATGAATAGTAGAACTTGGTCAATACTACCTTTTACCATCGACGCGCGAAGGCAAGACTCCGCCATGATTCCGTTTTGGTGTACTTTTTATATGCCGCTTTGGCATTTGTGACGCAAATTCCATAGTTGTAGTACTTCGATCCCCTCTTTTCCCACTGTCGTTTATTCTATCAGGGTCATCAGAGTATTTGTCTTATATTCCCTCAGTTCTTTCTTGCGTTTATAGGCTATTGTAGCCAGCTGCAATAAACGAACAATTAGGTCATGTGAAACCACATCTCAAGTTCATAAATTAAGACCACAATACAAAAAAAAATAGAAATACATAAGATAATCCTTAATACATACTACTATATTGTCGACAACGCACTTGCAACACCTGTGGCGTTGCTTGCGTTATAGGCAACGGTAGCCAGCTACCTTTAAGTAGAAAAAAATGACAAATGGTCACAACAATTAATGACATAGTTATAAATTTCGAAATAGATTAAACTATATATTAATTTGGTCCCCTGAGACCACGTGGTCTGACTGCTTCGTCCAACAATCAATACAAAAGCTAACCTATACTGTAGCTTTTTGAATTTTTAATATCTTGTTATGGGTAATATCTGTCTGTCTCTCTATAACATATGTCTACATTCTGATTCTTGTACAACAATTTTGTTAGTGCAATAAACAACGCCTTTTTTCAAAATTACTTCAAAATTCCATTTAAAATTTCCCATACGTTATAAATCTGTTGATATGATAATATTAGTACTTAGATAACAATAGTAAAATATCGACCACTTCTAAACTGTGACCTATTTACTGAACTTTTCTAAATACATATTTCCTGTGTGTAGTTTGAAGTATCGAGTACTTATAGTGTATGACAATAATGAGTGTTTCAAATGGAGAGCCTCAGTTTAAAAGAAAGCGAGGGAGCTTTTAGGCGACCTCTTAAGCTTTAAGCTACCGTTCGAAAACAAAGTCGGTAAAACAAATTCAAGATGGCGTCGTCGAACGGGAAGGAAAGTTCGCGAATGACGGCCTCCATAGACAGCCTAAAACTTTCCAGTAAGAACTCGTTAAGTTCGAAGCAGGCTTCGTCAGAATCGATACTGTCGAGGAAGGACAGGGAATCGGTTCAGATGCAGGAATGCAAGAAGAAATTGCTCGCGAACGAACCTCCCATTATAATAAGAGATGAAAACGTGGTTCTGAGATCACCGCCACAGAAGAAAATCGTCATGCCACCTACTATTAATCCAGAGGTAAGAACTTTTTATAGGATAATCTTTTAAATGTATTCCTTTTGGTTAAATAATGTGCAAGTAAATCGATAGTAACTGACTTCAGTCGGGTTTAAGTCTATAGAATGATGGGTTTTCACATACCAATAACTCAAGCAGAGTCAAAGTAATAAGGCATAGGAAAGATTAGATTTTTTTATGATTTTTAAAGATTTTTAAGTTTTTTTTTATGTTATGGTTGACAAACAGACCGACGGTCAACTTGATAGTAAATGGATACCGTCGCCTATAACACAAGCAACGTCATGCTGCAATTGTAGAAGATTAATAAATATGAAATACATACGAATGAAGTCGCACACATCGGCTAGTATATTATGGCAAGCCGTGGTCCAAGGCGATGGTAACCATCTACCATCAAGATTCAAGAGGATTGCTAGTCTTCTAGTCGTACTTTGTAATGAACAAAATAATAACTCGTTTAATCAACCAACGGCAAATAAATTGAAAATAAATTGGCTTCGTTAAGGAAAAGCGAATAACATAAGATTTCCCTCCGGAGCCGGGGTACAGTCGTGTGAAATGTTTGACGTCATTCTGAAGAAGAGGTACCTCTTGTACGTGGTGTATGAGCGAGTACGAACGCTTGTTAGTTTTAGGGTTACATTGTTGGCGAGAACCCTTGAAGTCGCGGTTTGAGACCGTCTCATGTTTCTTATAGGTCGTGCAGCGAATAAAGACTTCTCGGCAAATGTGCGCAGAACTCTATTTTTAGGTCTTTGAAGGGGGCAGAGGAAAGTAAGGGGCGACTACGCGTCGGTGTGCCGACACGTTATTGGTAGACTCAGTCGCTCTTCCCCTCCCGCACTTCGTTCGCGCGTCTCGAGTCTCTTAGGTACTGTTGCGTACAGATTGTTTTATCGTATTAGTAAATACGTCATGGTGAATAAATGCCTAAAAAAACGTTGTCCTTCGACATCGCACGATGATTTTATGGAAGGAATATCAACACTGCCTGTAATCTTAAGTTAGTGAGGTGAAAAATTACGAAATAAGAAAAACAAATTTCATTTTCCTTAGCAATTTTGTGCGCAAATGTACACATGCGCTGATTCCCCCACAAGTGTCGCCTTCAAACCTTAATATAATAATTCACCTATACTGTTGTAATTCTTGACGATTCGTTTTAGTCCAGTATCCCTCAAAGGAATTTTTTTCTGATTACTAACAGGCTGAATCTTCGTGAGCTTCAGTTTTCCGAGACGAACAACTTTTTCCTCTGCGAAAATTCTCGGTAGAGCTAAAGGAGTTAGCAGCCGTAAAAAATGTCCAAACGTAGTACTGGGAAAACGTGCCACTCAATTTGTAGGACTAGGCGGCCATTTTGTTATACAAATGTTCACTAAGCTGCAGACAAAAATCAGCTGGTTAGTAATAATTTTATGACCTCATTATTATGATTTATTGGGAGTGGTTTTTTGGGAGCGATGGATATTGGGATGGGATAGGTATGTGAAATTTCAGTAGACGTGACAGTGTAACAAACAAACTCACTTTTGCATTTATAATATTAGGATTAGGATGAAAATTAAAACCACAAAGTATGTTAATACATAGTCAAGGGATAACACAATAGGGAAACCAGACACAATTCCGTATTCTTTCCGTAAAGCTCACGAATGAGGGCTTTGAGTTGTTATAAATGGATACATGTCTAAAGGGATAAGTAAAAAGTTATAAGATACACCAACGAACGACTTGTCGAGATAAAACTGGCTATTCTCGGGTAGAATTCAATCGTGGTTTTTATTACTGGATGCTATAGCCGTATTACTATTTTAATTTTAAATATATATTATATCGATACATCAATGCAACACTATGATATTTTACTAAATTTACGATTTTGGGTTGCCTCACAAAAACTATTCTAAAACACGATTTCTATGAGAGCAACACTGAGTTATGTGCTCACATTTTTGCCTATGTTTTTGCTAACGATATTGAAGTAACTTGCACTATTTCATTTTATAGAAAAATCAATTTCAAGAAAGCAATAGAGGTTTAGAAAGAAATAACTCATTGACGATATATCTCACTGTTGCTTTGTGGTATCGATATGTTATTATGGTATTTGGTATCTTATTGTTATTATTATTATTATTAGACATAATATGCCGTCGTTAAATCACGTGATTTCGAACTTCGTTATCGTTTTTAAAATGTTACTTTGACTAAGGCCCCAGGTAACAATATTATTATTTTCGTATTTAGGCATGACATCGTCTTCTGCTTTGCTAGGTTTGTTATAAAAAAGCAACTTACAACCCATGTGCCACATCATATTGTAGCGATATAAATGTCTCAGCTCAGGACTAATATCTCCCCCAAAACTGGCTATCATTTCTATATATGTATACGTGTCACTCAAACTCCTAAAATTTGGGCCAACTTAAAAGATAGGATAGATTTTATTTTGAACCCGGGCGAAGCCGGGAGCGTGTAGCTTGTATATTATAGTCTATGACTTGCCTTGTTATGTCAGTCAGCATTTGCGGGAACACACGTGGCACTTACATTTCTTTGTGTTGAATTTGAACTTCGTAAAAAGCTGTAAACTAGCAGTGCTATAAAGGTCACATAAAGCTGTTACCAATAGCTTGATCTCTATCGAGTTGGAAGTTTGCATTGAGTTACCGTGAGAGTTACGACCCCGGCCTCAAGTTTGCCGAACTTGCTGTCCACAGAGATTTGTCATAGATAATGAGATTTCACAATGGAATCGTGTTCGGTTCAAAGAGTTCATTATACACTGTGCCCCTAATGGATTTGGGCCTAAATCCAAGGTGTGTCCTAATATATGCTTTATTGATTATATGTATACTAAAATGTATTCGTTACATGGGCGTAGGTATTTACTACAATTAAAATTTACTACAACAATTGTAGGTATATAAATACATAATTTGACGAGCCTGTTAGATGAGTGGTTAAAGTGCTCGCCTTAACGCTCTGTTCCACGGTTCGCGGGGTCTAATCCCGGCACGGTCAGCGTGTCAGCACGTGTGCTGTCGTGCTAAGGGTTACAAGAGTCCACTATCACTACTTTCCAAATCCAGGCCAGAATCAACTGTAAAAAGTTCATTTCAAAAGTTGACATTGCCGGGAACAGAACCCGGGAACCCTGAATGCGTTAAACTAACCACTAATTCAACGGCCTCGTCAATCAACACAATGTAAAAAAGCCCACATCTCATTAGTTCAAATATTAGGTAAAATGTGCATGCTTGTATGTTGTTATGTAAAAAGTAAATAATACTAAACTGGAGATGAAACCGCGAAGCACAACTAGTACATAATTTAGTACATAATATAAAATGAATACTCCTATTAGTGAGTGCCAAATCTCAGCTATATTTTCTCTTTCTTTCATCTTTAACTAATCCCAGTTATTTTTAATATAATTTCATATAGCCACAAAGTTGATCCAAGTAAAGCTGTATAAATGGAGCAGAATATTATTAATAACCTAATTATTCTTTTCTTATTATATAAGTTCGGATTGTGCGGCCACAAAGCCAAGTATTTTTCATAATAAGTAATGTATAAAAATGTGAAATATGGGTCCAGGTGTTTGAAAATATATGAATTTTAATTAATTTATTTTTTTAATAATAATACTGCATTGTATCGCGATCACTTTTGCTATTTCTCACGTTGTTTTGTATATTTTTTTAGTATACAGAATAAGTTAATTTCGGAGAAAAGTTTCTGACTTATTCCTATGACCACAATAATATTAGAATTTTCTTGCATCTAAATATCTCCCGTTTTTATTATTAAGTTTAAAAAAAAAATTCATATTTTCGTTAATATTTATAATAGTCTCTTTTACTAATCATTATCCTTTAATATTATAAATGCGAAAGTAACTCTGTCTGTCTGTCTCGCTTTCACGCCAAAACTACTGAACCAATCACCATGAAATTTTGCATACACATTGTCTGGGACACCAGAAAGGACATAGGGTACCTTACATCCAGGAAAAAAGTACTGTTCCCGAGGGATTACCTAAAATATAAAACTGTAACTAACGCCTGGCCAATGTGTTAGAGCAACGAGTTGTCAAGCGTTATAATTGCTTCTATATTTTTAATTTATCATCGTGTATGAAGTCGCGGGCACCAGCTAGTATATTATAAGGAGGTAAATTTTTTATAGTTGTTTATTTTTTGTATAGCAAACAAAAATATACAGTACAGTGTCAATGTCCCTTTGAGCTATAACTATAGAGTTATACCCTAAAGAAGTCGTAATGATATCATATATTCTAAAGAATGTATAGCAAATAAAATGACAGTACAGTGCCAATGTCCCCTTGAGCTATAGCTATAGAGCTATCTCCTATAGCAATACATACTAATGAATTGATTAATTAGTATCGGCAAAGTAATCCGCTGACCTAGTGGCCGTAATGTTGACAATGAAAGCGGAGATGAGCCACTTGCGAGGCCATTTGCTGAAGATGGATCGACCCTCCAATGGATATGTCTTCATTTGCGGCCCAACTTGACAACTTACACTTTTTGTTTCGCTTTATGAGAGAGACAGATTATAAAACGGGACACATCTAACATCTACTAAGTGCTACTTGACGACCCTGTTGGATGAATGGTTAGAGCAGCCACACTCAACCTTTTTTTAGCCTGGGCCACATAATAACTACTGTTTCGTTTTGCGAGCCGCAGTAATATCTAAAAATATCGATTTTTATTTAAATATAAGTAGGTAAAGTATATAATTTTATCGATATAATTGACAATCCTTAGCCATAGGGGTGTGCTGTGTAATAGCGGTGTTTTGATTCATTTGAAAACATGCCGAAAATCAGCTCTTAAAGACTAAAAAAGATTCAAATTGCCAGGGACAAGCGCGACATGTTCTACTAAGCTATCGTATAGTACCTACTCTTGTATATGTATCATTTATTTTTATTACAATTATTTTAGTATAATTTATTATAATGTATGTACGAGATATTGTATGTAAATGAGTGAGTCAATATTTTTTTTTGCGCAATTTAAACCGTTATCAGTTATTTTAGTTTAAAACTAAAAACCACAGTTCGGGCCGCATAAAAAAGACAAGCGGGCCGCACGTTGATTACGACGGGGTTAAAGTGTATCCCTTAACTCTCTGCTCTAGGGTTCCCGGGTTCGATTCCCGGCCGGCTGGTCTGATTATGAAAGTACTGCGTTTCGCAGTTTTTGACCACCAGACCACCAGACGTTTACATATTTTTTTATGTTTGTATGCCTAAACTTTACTACTGCTATTTATCCAGTTTATTTACTTACTTAGTACAGTTATTGTGAATAGTTAATTTACCCAATATATGTTTTATTGGCCAGAAACATTTTAACACATTGGAAATCAACAAAAGTGGTGTTGCGGATACATTGATTGCGGTACTAAATTTGGCGTTGAAAACAAAATTTACTTCGGTACACTTCGGTTCTCTGTACATACATATATTAAAACATAAAATACAAATTCATTTATTTGATTTATGTTATTATACATTTAAGGTTATGTTTCTTTTTTTTGCTAGGTTATGCCTATTCTATGAGGACCTGACAAGGAACCTGCATAGATAATTTTTTGAAAATTGTTGATTTTTTCTTCTTTTACACATAATTTTTACACAATATTGCATTTTAATAGGATAACGTTTTTTACTTACTTTTTATACTGAAGTTCTAACAGAAACGAAAGAAAGAAGCCCAATTACAGATTTATTATAAGTATTGATTGATTGATTGATATTGAAGATTGATTTGCAATATATACTCTATTTTAATTTATTATTTAATATATATTTTTGCTAGTAAACAGTCTATTTATTAATATTAGAATCTATGAATGGACAAGTTTATAGATAAATAAATAAACAGAATTGGTTATTCAAACGCTATAGAATTCACAAATACCTGGAATACCAAAGCTGTTTGTATTTAACCACGTGTATTTATATCTTCAAATAGACAGATACGGGGGCATAAATCGTTTTATTTGTTTGCAGTGGCGGTGTGCGGTTTGATTCCCGGGCCATAAAAAAGGCCATCAAACCCCGTATCGAACACCTGGCAATTCTTAAAAAGAAAAGACTTCGATTTATTTTGCATTTAGTGAAACGTGTGTGTGGAAATGGTTATCGAAATTAAATTCTCTTTTATCAGCAACTGAAATCGCTCTAAATAACAGGAGTATCTGTTTTAACTTATTCTGTATTTGTTCTTACAGCACAGATCTTAAGAAATGCGCCCCGCTAGAGATATGGCATATTAGAACAAACAACAGTGTCACTAAAATTATGTACACTCACGTAAAAATAGCACACAATGACAACCGACCAGGCGTATCCACTTACACGCACACAACTGCCGGACCAATAGCATTAATACGAAACACGTGATTGAATTGTCGAGATAGACAATTCCGAGGCACGCTCTATTCTTTTCGGTGCCATCTCTATCGGGGCCGCGCGCGTTTCCGAAAATCTGTGTCTTATAATCTACTTATCAATTTCTCTTCGTGCGTGAATATTGCTCCGTTAGTAAAATTCTAGGCTGTCTCACCAAAAGTCTTACTGACAGTGAGTGGCTACCGTCGCCTATAACGTAAGTAACGTCACGATAAGTAGGATAAGCGATCTAGCAAAAGCACACATGCTGTTATTTCACGGTGGTCTTGTGTGGGGGGCTGCCCAAATGACTGCAACATATCACTACTAAGTAAAGTCGGGGCAAGAAAACTTTTGTCAGTTTTCAAATTCATTCCTTTATCAAGTCGTAGACACTTAGTACCTTCTTAAACTAAATCACTAAGCAGACAACTGACTGATGAAATTGTCCTGGTGCAAGCAAGTGTCGACTTTAAGGTGACGAACATTTTCTCACCCCGACTGTACTTAGTACCTTACCATCAAAATCCGTTAATTAGTGTTTGCGTTAAACGTGGCTACATCCATATGTCGTAAAACTTTTGCATTAACCATATTAGTGGGATAGAAACAAGGAGTGTATGTGACACATAATATAATGTTTATGAGATAAATGAGTATAAGTGTTATTTTAGAACGCAGATATCGACCCGGTGGGGGCGGGACCGAAGTGCGGGATGGGACGCAGGGGACGAGCGAGGGTGTCTAATAATAGAGCCTTATTCTTGGGACCCATCCTCATATTTGTGATCGAGTCGCGACACAGCATGGAAATATATCAAATTAATTATATTTAATGTGACAGTACAATTTTTGAACTCGCACATTTTCTTCAACGTTCAGGTAGGAGAATATTTTTGTTGGCAAAATTAAATATTTATTTCTAACTAGTTGGAAACATATCTAAACAGTGATCCGTATACCAAAAATGATTCAGCCATTCAGAAAACATATATAGACACATAGATACACACAGGTCAAACATATAACACCCATTTTTTGCGTCGGGCGGGCGTTAAAAAAAATTAGTTTTCATAAGATGCTTAATCATGCATAACAAAAAAAGAGGCTTGAGTGAGTTATTTGTTATTTAAATTACACATAAAATCAAATATTCTCAAAGTACTGAGTTGTCATAAAGGCTGGCAATTTCGGGAGAATGGAAAACACAAAATTAATACATAATATTTCATATTATTATTCCAAAACAGTTCACACATGAGACACACTGTACAACAGTTTTTGAGAATCGCCTACTTTCCCACCACTGTCCCTATACATAATATAACAGAGAAATTTATAGTAAAGGCGAGCTATGGTTGCGTGAGTTCCCACCCTCATCTATTATGTAACATTGTGCCTTCGCTAATACCCTTTTATTACTTGCTATCATTTCAAACCCAACATACGACACCATTTTCCGAGGCTTGTGCAATTGGAATTATGCATCTCATCATGGTTGATTTAAATGGAGAAAGACATGGCTGAGAAACATCAGAGAGTGGACTGACTGCACAGTACAGACAAAAAATTCCAAAAACTGTATTCATGGCCTTACTAAAACACTTTTTTTCAAACAAGTTTAATGTACATACAGACACAGCTCGTTTACAATTTAGTAGATTACCATTTTCCTTGTAAAAAATTTCAATGTATGAATGTTTATTTGTTTATACCGTCCGTATAACACAAAATGAGAAAACTTGTAACGTCGCGTGCCGTTACGAGTTACTGCTCAGTCAATAAGTCAGTGTTGTGGATGTTCCGTGATAGTGAGCAGTTTCTTGGCAACTTTTTACAGTTGAAAGATCGCGTGTATAGATAGACAGCGTGTGTGTCCGACAA
Organism: Synanthedon vespiformis; assembly: GCA_918317495.1. Lineage (NCBI taxonomy): Eukaryota > Metazoa > Arthropoda > Insecta > Lepidoptera > Sesiidae > Synanthedon > Synanthedon vespiformis. The sequence continues at coordinate 175,807 of OU906970.1, forward strand.
TAAACCGCTCGATACACTTCTATCATTTCAAGTCTATTATTGATTTTGACATTGGAAATGTCATATTATGTCTTTTCGTACGCTTCAGTATAGGCCCCGATTTCACGAAAAAGTATGATCCCCTTATGACTCGGAGAATTGTGAAGATATCATATACAAAAAGGCTCTAAAGACGCGTATTCATGAGAGCTGTAAGGTGCAAAAAGATTTTTTTGAAAAAGTCAAAAACGAAAAAAAATATGGTCGAAATAGTAAAAAATTCCGATTTTTTTATTTTGGCGCTCGATATTTTGGAAACTAAGAATGATATCAAAAACTTGAAAAAATCTCCTCTGGACAATTTAGTCAGCTACAATCGGGTTAAGGGTTTGCCCTGTAGCTTAACCTTTTTGAAAGAATATTTTTTCAAAAAATAAGTCAGAAAAACATATTTTTTCGAATTCCGTAGATTCATTTCCAATGTGCTCGATAGTCGTGTGAAGCACGAAATCTGTGATTTTTTCTATCATTGTGTAGCTAATCTATTTTCAAATCAAATTTATACTAGTACTGCTGTTGCCTGCGACTTTGTCCGCGTTCAAAATGTTATAATAATATATATTTCTCGATAAATGAACCTATCCAACGCAAAAAGAATGTTTCAATTCGAACCAGTATTTGACGTCAACCAAACAAACAAACTCCTCAGCTTTATAAGATTTCTTGAACTTCAATATATACCAAAATTTCATTAATTAAAAAAATTACAAACATTATAAGAAACTAGCTGTTGCCTGCGACTTCGTCCCCGTTAAAAAAGATAAAAAGTAGCCTATCACGTGTCCTTACTTCTAAATGTTTATCTACCAAGTTTCATGAAAATCTGTTAGTTCGTTTAAGAGTTATGGAGGAACATACATACATACATACATACATACATACAGAAAAAAAATCTAAAAATCGTAAATTTTTTTGTATTGATTAGTGAGTGGACTTAATAAACAGTTGATGTAACTATTATCTGTATAAGTAATGAACGAAATTAACCGTAACTTCTTTACATTATTTATTGCATAACTTATTTGTAACAAAAATCTTTGAGTAACTTTACGTTTCAGTTATTTGAAAAATTCTTTGCACACGAGAAAAGCCGGGGCCTATCGGTCTAGCTATACTGTATATTTATTAATTCTATATTTATAAATAGAGAAAGCGGATTTTTTTAATTTTTATATCCTATGTTTTCAGCGAATACTGCATATATTTGAAGAAATATTTCACTAATTTAAAGTGAAATTATCCCAGATATTATTATATGCTTTATATTATTATCTTTATGTTTACTAAGCTCTAAATAAACCCGCCAAAGTTTAGAATTTCAAAAATAAAATAGAAACAACGAGCTTCTGTCTATACTCTGGACGATATTTTGTGATTATATTGTATAGTAATGGAAACGCCCTCGTTAGTTCATTACAACAATGCATCATAAAACGAGGCAATAAACTATTTAACGACAACTTCAAACGATCACTGGCCGTTGTTTTATTAATAACTGCATTTGCGCCAAATTCTATTTACATTAAAATAGAACTAGTTATCCACAATGTCGTGTCATCGCCATTGCAAACAACATCCCGCTCCGTCCACTCGAAACCTATGATTTATTCTAGTATAGTCGGGGTACGAAAACCTTCGTCAATTTTCAAATTAATTTCTTTGTCAAGTTGTAGACTCTTAGTATCTTTTGAAACTAAAGCGCTAAGCAGGAAACTGACAGACGTTTGAAATGAAATTATGACATGACTGATAATAATTGCTCTGGTGCAAGCAAGTGTCGACTTTAAGGTGACGGAAAGTCTTAAAGTTGGTATTTGCTTATACCAGGGAAATTGTCAGTCATGCCAAAACTTCATTTCAAACGTCTGTCAGTACTCTGATTAGTGCCTTAATTTTAAAAGGTACTAAGAGGAATAAAAGGAATAAATTTGAAAATTTACGAAGGGATCGTACCCCGATTTTACACGTTTTCTCCACCTGAGTCTATCATACCAGTCAATCCCAAATAAAGGATACTAAAATTGACACTTAAAGATTTTACTAAAATGAAGTTAATTTTCTCTAATGAATTAGTAGACACTGTAACCTATCTGGAACAAAAATATCATAATCGTCACATTATTTTAAACTAGATTTTGCACATGATTTCGTCCGTATGAGTTAAAATATGCGAGGCCTATGTTACTCGCTAATAATTTAGCTTTCTATATTTGTAATTAATTTTAAATTGGTTCAGTAATATTTGAGTTTATACATTACAAACAAAAATACAAATCTTCTTTCTTTATAATATTACTATACAGTCAAATCATTTTATATTTAACTCTACCGACACAAAAAAACACTCGTGACATCCGGCGATTTATCGCCCGATAAATCAAGACAAAGTAATATTTGAGTATCCAAAAAAACAGAGTTGTTAAAAAGAAATTATGTATAAGAAGGCTATTTATTACTCGTATCAAAATTGCTTGACTGATGAAGCTACTTGGGACTTGTGGCTGATTATTTATTATAACAATTGCGTGTTGAAAGAGCCAATTACGATTTCTCGCCAGTTATTGCTTGAGTCTAAACTTTTATAAGAACACCTTTTTATTTTATTTTAATACTTGAAAAAAAAAACCTGATATATCGGAAAACTAATGAAGCGATAATTGTATGCATATATTTAAAACGTATAGAAGGTAGAGAGGGTGTTGTTGACCCGTGTCCAGGGGAAACGCCGCGGGAAAAGCTCCATTCACAAATTGAAAGCAATCCCAAATAAATTGAACTATACAACTGATTGGTTTTGCCTTTAGCAAACTATTATGGATGTAGGATTTTTTAGTTCAGCCTCGAGCAGCATACTCGGGGCCTCAACGGAAAGTGGATTTAATACATGTGTATTGATTTATTAAGAAAAACTGTTAATTTGAACAAAACATGTTAATATAACGGAAAATATTGCCAATTATATAATTTTTGCAATTTTGTAAAAAGTAATGAAATATATCATACTATCGACCTGCTCCTAGAAAAAAAAACCACTTGATTAGCTTTTATTATATCCTAGCTGGTGCCCGCGACTTCGTCCGCGTTGAAAAGTATAAAATTATAACACTTACTGGCAGATACCGTGGAGCGGATTGCTAAAAATATCACCAAGCAATTCTACCCGAATCCGATAGATGGCGCTATCAAGTGGGCCATGCCAAGCCGCTAGTATTTACTTTTATTTTAGATTTCCCGTAGGAATGAAACATTTTCCCGCGGTAAAAAGTAGCCTATGTTCATCAGGAATAATGTCGGCTTCTAATGGTAAAAGAATTTTTCAAATCGGTTCAGTAGTTTTAGAGCCCATTCAATATAAACAAACAAACACACAAACAAACTATCAAATCTTTCCTCTTTATAATATTATAGTGTATAGACTAGCTGAAATTTGGCTGGACGTATTTTTTTTTATTTTATTTTAATTGATCCCTCGGAAACAGTACTTTTTTCTGTATGAAAGGTAACCTTAAGTCCTTTCTTGTACGCAAAATTCCATGATGAACGATTGAGTATAGTTAAGGTGTGAACAGCTAACAGACAGACAGAGGTACTTTGACATTTACTTACACTAACTACTGTAGTTTACATATTTTTGTGAACCCAATAGATGTATTTTAAAATTGATCACGCAACAAAAGCCTAGGGCAGAACCCTTTTTGCAAAGATGTGTTACAATCACTTGTGAACCCTTTTTAGGTAAAACATTAAACAACTGTTAAAATAAATCCGTGGCCCGCTACTTTGTCTCCATCGCCAATTGACCGCGAAAGCTCCCAAATTGTTCCAAATTAACACGAAGCCGAGAAAACATACAGTGTAGCCCTACCTTAACGCAGTAGTAATAAAGTTCAAAGTTGCTTCAAACAGCTCATGCCATAGTACCAATTTGAACAAGATTCGTCACTCCTAAAACGAAGGAACATTCTGAATGAGTTCGCACCCATTTCACCCCTATTTAAAGGTTTTAAACCTTTTTTTACCTTTTCACCTTTTTTTTAAACCTTTTATTTATTTTATAGCTTTTATATTGTAAGAAGTAGATTGATGCCTTCATATGGACGATTAAAAGCGTCTCGAAATTCAGACTCTAAGCAATCACGATTAAGATTATCATGATTAAGTTTCTATCATATCCTAAAGGTACAATTGCCGAAATATACAACCACGTAAGAAATTATTTTTCAAAGTAGACACGGGCACGTAGATCCGACTAGACAAAAGCTCTATTTTATACTTTCACGAGATATATGAAATTATGACTACTCTAGTTATGCTTGCACTATCAATCCTAAGAAATAAAGGACAATGCTCAAAAATAACCGAGCCCCGGCGCAAACGAAACATAACTGAAAATATAGGTAAATAGTAATTAAATACTGCCATCGAAATCGATGGCTAAATGTGTGAATTTGCTATTCGAATTTCAGGCGTCTTATTAATGTACTCAGTAAAACGAGCATTTAATGGTTATAATTACGGTTTAAAAGTGATAATAGGACACTATTACAAATTGTGACAGCATGATATTATGCCTCTCGTATTGTCTACAAGCTGTTGCACGCGACTTCGTCCGCGTAACTTTATAAAATATACATTCGTGTCTGTGAAACCATGGAAATACACATACAAAATTACCTCATTTTTATCTATTATTTGAGTTACATTTCGTTTGCGCCGAAGTCATTTAGACTTACGTAATTTGATCCCGTAGACAAACTGCTTTCCAGTTTATGGGACAACATAAACATTATTAAGATAGCTTTTTATCTATCTATACTAATATTATAAAGAGGAAAGATTTGATTGTTTGTATAAAATAGGTTCCGAAACTACTGGACCAATTTGTAAAATTCTTTTACCATTAGAAACCGACATTATCCGGGATGAACATAGGCTACTTTTTACCGCGGGAAAATGCTTCATTCCTACGGGAAATCTAAAATAAAAGTAAATACTAGCGGCTTGGCCCGGGACATAACGCCATCTATACCAAATACGGTAGATGGCGTTTTATACTTTTCTACGCGGACGAAATCGCGAGCACCAGCTAGCGTTTAATAAATAAATGAATGAAAATTCTCTCTTTGGTCGGTTGCAGGAATTGGCAGCAGCGACGCCTACCCAGAGAAACTGGCGAGGCATACTGATCGCGTTGCTGGTGATAGCCGCTGTGCTTGGCCTGATAGTGTTCAGCATAGCACTGCTCACGCCAGCAGGAGACGGCGGACGGGTGCGCGGGCGCAGGCCGACCTTACGCGACGTCCTCGCCGACCACTACAAGCCGTTCAACGGCACTTGGTTAACAGGTTAGCTTATTAATATTTATTAATATTAAATGTATCATTAATAGTATAAATATTATTTCATTATATTAAAACTATTTAAAACTAGCTGGCGGCCGCGACTTCGTCCGCGTTGAAAAAGAAAAACGTTGTCCATCCTGTGTCCTGTAAATCTGTTAATTCGTTTTTTAGTTATGGAGGAACATACATACATACAATACCTGTGTAGGTAATCTGTAGATGTTAATCTGTAAACACTTACAGATTAACAGATCTAATACTAATGTATTAATTAATGATGATAATATTTGCTATTAGTATTTATTCAAAGAAACACTTAAGAACTATTAAACTTATATATAAGTGTGACCAAACTAATTAACTTATTTATAAACCCGAATTCGACTGTGAGATTGACACGGGTAAAAAAGGTAAGTTGAAGTGTTTGTGGGCAGGACACATAGTGCGAAGAGCTTTGGGGCGCTGGGGCCGGAAAGTTCTCAAGTAGAGGGGATGGACCGGCTAGCGTAGCATAGGACGTACACCCACAAGGCCGCGGGTCTACGGTGGATCCAGACTTATTGTAAAATTATAGGGGAGGCCTATGTTTAGCAGTGGACGTGCTACGGCTGAATTGATAATAATGATGATGAATGTTAGTCAAAATTTCGCTGTTTTTGTACCAATATTGAATAAAAATAAATCAATATTATACATAAATCTAGCCTTTTTTGCTTACGTTAGGGAGAAGCTGCGTTTATACCAAGCCATAGTATATAACTAAAAATGTCTCGTTTTGATTTGGGTCCCGCTGTCTTGTTCATATAAATGTGTGACAAAAAACATCAGCTCACATTAGCTCCATTGTTTCACTTTGAGAAATGCGCTCCGCCATCAACCCTCATAAATAACTCGTAATCTCGACTCTTATAAAAAAGAAATCCAGTTACCAAATTTGAATAATATAAAAATGAATTATCGTGCAAGGGCGGGAGAGTTCGCGGTTCAGTTTATAATATCTTTGAGTTGGATCTTTCTAACGTCAGGGAAGTTGATTCAAAAGACACGATTCACATCAAAATAGGTCAAACATATAAACAGGATACTATAGAATCATTTTATTCTGTAGGATTTTAATTGATTGTATGAGCACATTGCAAAAATATTTGTGAATGGCACAGTAGTGAGTTAAACACTCACTTAGTTAGTTAAACTTGTCGATCACACCTATAACAACCTATTGCTGTTGCTATGCAAATACAGCATTACACTTTATATTTGCTCAAGGTAATTAACGAAAATGTGATGAACCTGACTTGATGTGTTGGAACATAAGAGAAACACTAAAAATATTCATTTTGAACTTGATTTTTTGTTATTTTACATTTGTGTTCAACAAGTACTTTTCTAATCGTAATTTAAAATAAAATTATGGAAAAAAATATATTAATCTGTAATTTTTCTTAATAATTAAAAAAAACTTTGACCAGAAAAAATATATTTTCCCTTATTTTTAACGTATGAGAAAAAAAAATCCATATGCAGAAGCCAGACCCAAAAATCGTGTTGACCTGTGTATTCATTCTACAGAATCTGCTACGAAATGCTACGAGATTTCGTAGCGCATAGGTCCGTCAATTCGTTACGATCCGCTACGATTCGTAGCAAATATAAATTGGCTACGAACCATCAAAATAATAAATGTTCGCTGCTACGAACCGGCCTTGTATTAGTATCAATAGAAGGTTTCGCGTCGAACATTTAAAAGAACCGATCACCATAGCTAAAGTCAGTTGGAAATTGTTCTCTGGTGTAATGTTGCCCTTAAAGCTTAACGTAAATGTCAAAAGTGTTTTCTTTACTAAGAGCTAAATATTTTTTCATTTACGTTACGAGAATATGTAAACGGAGAGCGAAAAGAGAAACAAATTCTAAACGGCGCCATTTCGCGTTACGCCAGAGGCGTCATCCGAATTACTGAGCAATGAATGTGAAGCTTCCGACTTTCTACGTGTTTTTCGTGATATTTTTTTTCATTATTTAAGTATCATATTTCAGAAATAGCAGTTCAACCACCTTTCAGAATTTCAATCGCCGTGAAAAGAAAGCTTTTGCAATTTTGCATTTGAAACATCTTTTTTGGGGGTGAGAAATTTTTTACCATACTATTTTATTCCCTCAAAATTGCAGTAATTACCTCTTTAAATCAATTTTCATTATTATTGTTTTCAATTTATACAGTTCAATAACTTTCCAAACAGTCGCTGAAATCGATACAATTATTTGTATACGTCTATAAGCCCATAAAGCCCCACTTCCCCTGCGTAAAAGCTCGCGCGGAATTCCAACAATCACAACAATGTGTCCCGTTGCTACAATGGGCTGAATATTTGAGCAAAGCGCCTCTATGATATTTGCGACTACGCCAACTCTCTCAGATTTAATAATCTTACATAACAAAGACATGTTAGTGTATAGAAGAATATTTATGATGACATACATATATAGGATGGCAGATTTGCTAACAGTCTACCTTGAACGTTGAAACCTGGGTGTATAAATCCTAAAACATTCATTCTTTTAGGATCTTTTAGGATAGGATAAATAATAACTTAGTTTTTTTTCTTTCCTTCTTCTTTCTTTAATGTTGGACAACAAGGGATGACTCGTAATAGTGCGCCCTACTACTACTGTTTGGAAGATGAATTATATCACAAAGAGAATTCAACAACAACTCAGACTTATGCCTTCATAAAAATATATATTTCACAACCTCATCTTAAACGTTGGGGTAATAACCTATATTATATACCTTCAGATAGTTAATTGTTCCCTTGTTCGAAGTTAGAACGTCCACTGCTGGACACAGGTCTTCCATATAATATTGCTATTGCAAATAGGAAAATATCTTTCTTAGAGCTCTCAAATGAATGAACATTCTATAGAGCAGACATAATAGTTTTATTATTTCTTTCATCTTATATTAAATATGTTATGAAGTACTGTTGTATATAGTATTAGACATATGTATAGATTATGTAAAAATTTGATTTTATTTAATTTAAATAGGAACAGTTTAGTTAAATATTAACAACGAATGTATAAACAAAATATGTGTCTAGTTACCTGAAAATAAATGAATTTGAATTTAAATTTACGGCGTCAAAGCGTAATAAACAAACAGTTCCACTTTCCCATTCATAATTTTAGGTAGGATATCGGAGCATTGTTGTCACAGAATTGAGTTCGCTTGATTTAATGGATAAATAATGTTTGTTTGTAATGAGAGCTAGTTCCATCTGGCTGGTAGCCAAACCTCGGCGAACTAGTAACTCCAATCACTCCCCAAACTTGGCTAATTCAGATCTCATGCCGCATTATTATATAACTTGTGTAGCGGATATCAAGAGAAAGGTTATACTGGGAAAGTATATTGAACTTCTACACTCAATTAAGCCATTATACTTTAAGTGTATTAGTTAGTTAATATTCTATCTTCTTCTGTATATATAAAACTGGCTGCTGCCTGCGACTTCGCCCGCGTAACTTTGTAAATTATATATTAAACCTTCCTCAAGAACCACTCTATTCATTAGTGAAAACAGCGTGGGAATCGGTGCAGTAGTTTCTGAGCTTATCGCGAACAGAAAAACAGATAGACAGACGCGGCGGACGACTTTGTGTTATAATACATATGTGGTAATTATCGAGTATGACACGAGGATTTTTAGTTAACCAAACTCCTCCAAGCTTTAGTAGGTCTTGAGAATAGGTCGTGAACTATATGTATTATATAGATATAATAATGGCTGCATGAAATCTGAATAAATAAATAAAAATAAATAAATAAAAATAATGAATAAACTCAAAAACTGGGCCGATTTTAAAAATTCTTTCATAGAATGATAATGTTATCAGAGAGTAGCATAATATGCTATATTTTATAACGTTACACGGACGAAGTCGCGTGCAATAATCTTTTATATGATGAAACAACTTTGATGATTCTTTTTTTATTTGACAACTGGTACTTCCCGTGTGGTCCCATTTCAATTTGGTATTTTTTGTTAAAAAGAGTTATATAAATGTATATAAAAATGTTAAGATTATTTGTATATATATATACGCTTCAAAACCTCGAAAAGTACTACACCAATTTTGATTCGGTTTTCTCGTATGGAAAGAGGAATAAACGAGGAAGGTTTGTGTTTATAAAAAAATGGATCCCACGTGAAGCCGGGAGCGGATCTCTAGTCTATACTAATATTATAAAGAGATTTGTATATTTATAAATAAACTCAAAATCACCTACGTTATCAGCGAGTAACATAGGCTATGTTTTATAAAGTTACGCGGACGAAGTCGCGTGCAATAACTAGTATAATAAATTGACATCGCAAGACGAAGCTTGTTGACAGTATTCAATTAATTCGTGCACAAAAGCGGAAAGCAAATTTCAACTTAATTACAATCCAGTTAAAGTATGAAATTAAATTATTATATGATTCGCTTAATTGAATCAACTTTGTTCTTGATTATACTTTTAAATCTGCTCGGACTCGGGCTTCTGGAATAAATAATTAACATAAATGCTGCTTTTTACGTTGGCTAATTAAAAGACTATTTTATTGTGGAAATTGTTTTAAATTATTTTTTATTTAAGTACAAGATAAACTCGTCTTAATCAGAGCAGAACTAACAACATCCAATTACATAATTGTTTTTAACCAAAAATAAACCGACTTCAAACCGTCTTTTCTCATGGATGCCATTGTCAGAACTGGACCAAATTGAAAAGGGACCACACGGGAATCACTAGCTTTCAAATAAAAAAAGAATCATCAAAATCGATTCACTCAGTCGAAAGATATGAGGTAACAAACATAAAAAATACAGTCGAATTGAGAACCTCCTCCTTATTTGGAAGTCGGTTGAAAACTGTAGAATGAAAACACTTTTAAAAATGCCTAAAAGGGTGTGATTTTGTTAAAAAGTACATAATTTCTTTATCAATATTAATAATACTGTACTGTTGCGTTGCTGTTGCGAACGAAGTTGAGGGCAAGAGCTAGTCATTTGTCATTTGCAGATGAAGTCCCCAAGGGTATATATAGAGCTATAAGACGTCGCAGTTCTATACGTCTTCGTGATGATTTATGTGAAGGCTCGCAACAGCGCTCTCAGAATCTAATATTGATTTTTTTTAACTGAAAACTTCTTTAGGCCTAGAATTCGAAACCTGAATTATTTTTAATTTAAATATTTTGTTTAAATTAAAAATAATTCAGATGTGTGTAGGACGAATAGATTGCTCTGTAGAGCAACCTATTCGTCCTACTGCTTTAATATAATTCTTTTGAATTATGTTGGCAATTCAATTAGCATACTGTACGAAACGAACTCCACTTTTAAGTTCACAATACCATGTAAATTTCATTTCATACGACGTGGACTAAACAACTACATTTTTAGTATAACGAAACGACACAATGACGAAATACTTTTTGGAGATTTACAAAAATTATAAGGCCCCTGGTATGTATATTTAATACAAACGTTAAATAAAAAGCTTTTTTTTCTTCTGCGCAACGAACACTGAAAAAAAAATTCAAAATTCAAAATTCAAAATTCAAAATTCAAAATTCAAAATTCAAAATTCAAAATTCGAAATTCGAAATTCGAAATTCGAAATTCAAAATTCAAAATTCAAAATTCAAAATTCAAAATTCAAAATTCAAAATTCAAAATTCAAAATTCAAAATTCAAAATTCAAAATTCAAAATTCAAAATTCAAAATTCAAAATTCAAAATTCAAAATTCAAAATTCAAAATTCAAAATTCAAAATTCAAAATTCAAAATTCAAAATTCAAAATTCAAAATTCAAAATTCAAAATTCAAAATTCAAAATTCAAAATTCAAAATTCAAAATTCAAAATTCAAAATTCAAAATTCAAAATTCAAAATCCAAAATTAAAAATTCAAAATTCAAAATTTTAATTCCAAATTCAAATTCAAATTTTAATTCATAATTCAAAATTATATGTATTAAGGAGTATTTTTTTATAGAGTAAAACAGGTTTCTGAATATTTAATGTCTTAATATCATCCAACATGTTTGCTTATTACTTTTTCAATCACGACATGACAAACACAAGCTACGTTCACTCTTTGTGGTTTTGATGCCGAACAAAAATGCATAAAGAAAATAGCTTTATAGTACCTCCAATAGAAACACCTTTTGTCGCAACCTTTTCTTAGAGTCTGCAGCTTTTATGGTGGCATTCAATGTGAGAATGAACATAAAAGCTGAGTATCAATAAAGAAATGAATATAACTTTTGTGAAAATTCTTTTTCTAACTCTTAAAACAAATTAGTTAATTAAAAAAATAAGACTTTTAATGAGACAAGACCGAAGGGCGGGATCGGGATAGGAAAATTATCCCTAGCATCTCCTAAGGGCAACATTTATTTCTTTTAAAAAAAGTTCGACATAAAGGTATCCCCTGCTGTTACAAAATACTTATTATTTTTTTATTGTCGTAAGAATTTCTTCGTTTGGAATTTTGTAATCTCTGGAACCCCATAAACACATAGAGCAATTTTGAACCATTTTTAAAAAGTAACCACCTTGAACATTTCGCAATGAGAGGTTGGTATTTTTATAACTTTTAGATACAAGTTATATTCATATTACTTAATATTCAGAACCAAAGATACACAGTATATACAAAGATACATTTATTTTATGTTCAAATATTGTTCAATGCATCAAACCCTAAAGTGTTGTCCCTTGATTGAATTCCTATCACGTCGTCACCGCCTTAAGGTAATACAAGTCAGTTTTCTCCATACAAACGTAGAATGTTAATTACTCCGCTGTTTTATGTTTTCTTTGCAAAAGTAAGCATGATACCGATTTATCTTGTTGTTAACTAGGTTTGTATGCATTCAAAATTAGAAAAAAGTATTAATTTAAAAGACGTGATCCTTGAAAAATCCATATTTTAACACAAGTTGTAATGCAACTTTGAGGGTGATTAGGTCATTCCAGTGTACAAAATCTCCAAAATGCTTTGCATACAAACATTGATTAGTTATTCAAGAGTTCAAATAACTTTACACGAAATAGATATATGCAGTAGTTTTGTCAAAAAGAGTATACGCCCAAGGGTCTGTTTATGATTTTATTTTTGGTATGAATAATTGTGCATCTCAGTCGAGTGCTCTTCCCGCGCTTTGTGCTGTGTGAGACAGGAAGCATTTTAGACATGAGACCGATGAGTTTGGGCCTACTTGTTTCACCTTAAGAGAATTCCTCCAATCTGCCTCTTTAGTATGGGGGAGACGGAATTGGGTGTCGAAAGTATTTTTAAGCGCAGCTTTTGCGAATCGATGGAACGGTTTAGATTTCAACGAAAAAGAGAAAAGCTTTTATCGTGAGAGCTCTAAAAGTTTAACTACTCGCTAAGTGTAAATGGCTCGATTTAAAAAATTGCCTTTCCTTTTTGATTTTTTTGAAATTCTTAGGCCCTTAAAAGGTACCCTATGTCCTTTCTGGTGTCACAAAAAACGTGTATTGCAAAATTTCATGGTGATCGGTTTAGTAGTTTTTGCGTGAAAGCATAACAAACAAACAAACTCACATTCACATTTATAATATTAGTAAGGATAGTAATAATGGCGAGGCGTAGTTTGATTGCATTTGTTTTTTATAACCGTGTATGTAGGTACACAGCGAAGGCATAGTTTTACAGGCTTCACTCTGCCGTCCACAGGGCTCTATTTTTAGTTATTTTTTTAATCTGAGTCAGATACAATAAGATGTCAGATATATTAAGATTAATATAACAGCTACACTTATATTTTACAGCTGTCTCCATAGCACGTAATATGTGTAAAATTGTGTCACAATTATGATTGTAGGTGTCGCGTATTACGTACGCGAAGAGTCAAATTCATTCAAACGTATCGCATATTAAGTATACGATAAGAGTCAAATTCGTGAGTGTGCGGATTGAAGGACTGACAGGTTACAATGTAATGAAAATTATTAAAACGCCTACAATTCAAACAAATTAAACTGTCAAAGTCAAAGTCACAATTCAAAGTCAAATGTGATAGTTGAAGTTGGGTAGTTGACTTGACTGCTTTGGACTTGACGGACCTGGATCTGCTATTTTTGATTTTTAATTCAATTTTGCCTTTTTTGCTTTTGCTATTTTTACTAATGACACTGGCAAAATCATCGGAGAAGATCTGATGGAGCCAAGACATTAAAAGAGAAGAAGAAGAAGAAGACGTTGGGTAGGTTTGCAATGTATTGAAAATTATAAAAAGCCTCCGCAATTCATTTTAAACGTATTGCGTTTTACCTACGCGATAAGACTCAAATTTGTGAGGTGTGGATTGAGCTTACCCGAAGTTAAAAATATTAAAAATTAGAGCCGATGCAATTTTATCGAGTTTCATTTCTCTTTGCTTAGTGCGGCCGAACCAAACAGACGTATATTTATTCAGTGAGTGTTTGACTAAATTTGGTGGGTGATTTGCCATATTCAGCTTAATTTATTGTGCCTCTTTGTGTGTGTATACTGGTAAGTGTTTTAATAATACTATATAAGGCCATGTGTAATGATCGCTGCGGAGGCAGCGGCGCCGGAGGTCTTAAACCGGAACTTTAGAGTGGAACCGAAAGAATAGCGAACAATCGTTGTTGTTGCTTATCAAAAATCAGAATCAGAATCAGGCACATGTTCCGGCTCAGACACAGATCAGTATCAATTCAGTTCGGCTCAGGCACAATATCAGTAAACAGTATCAGTAATCATTATCAGTAATCATTATCAGTAATCAGTATCAGTAATCAGTATCAGTAATCAGTATCAGTAATCAGAATCAGTAATCAGTATCAGTAATCAGAATCAGTATCAGTATCAGTATCAGTATCAGTATCAGTATCAGTATCAGTATCAGTATCAGTATCAGTATCAGTATCAGTATCAGTATCAGTATCAGTATCAGTATCAGTATCAGTATCAGTATCAGTAATCAGTATCAGTAAACAGTATCAGTAATCAGTATCAGTATCAGTAATCAGTATCAGTAATCAGAATCAGTATAAGGAATCAGTATCAGTAATTAGTATCAGTAATCAGTATCAGTAATCAGAATCAGTATCAGTAATCAGTATCAGTATCAGTAATCAGTATCAGTATCAGTAATCAGTAATCAGTATAAGTAATCAGAAATCAGTAATCATTAATCAGAAATCAGTATCAGAAATTCAGTATCAGAAATCAGTATCAGAAATCAGTATCAGAAATTCAGTATCAGAAATCAGTATCAGAAATCAGTATCAGAAATCAGTATCAGAAATCAGTATCAGAAATCAGTGTCAGAAATCAGGATCAGTATTAGAAATCAGTGTCAGAAATCAGTATCAGAAATCAGTATCAGAAATCAGTATCAGAAATTAGTATCAGAAATCAGTATCAGAAATCAGTATCAGAAATCAGTATCAGAAATCAGTATCAGAAATCAGTATAAGAACTCAGTATCAGAAATCAGTGTCAGAAATCAGTATCAGAAATCAGTATCAGAAATCAGTATCAGAAATCAGTATCAGTAATCAGAATCAGTAATCAGTATCAGTATCGGTATCAGTATCAGTAATCAGTAATCAGTAATCAGTATCAGTATCAGTAAACAGTATCAGTAATCAGTATCAGTAATCAGTATCAGTAATCAGTATCAGTAAACAGAATCAGTATAAGTAATCAGTATCAGTAATCAGTATCAGAAATCAGAATCAGTAATCAGTATCAGTAATCAGTATCAGTAATCAGTATCAGTAATCAGAATCAGTATCAGTAATCAGTATCAGTAATCAGTAATCAGTATCAGTAATCAGTATCAGTAATCAGAAATCAGTAATCATTAATCAGAAATCAGTATCAGAAATTCAGTATCAGAAATCAGTATCAGAAATCAGTGTAAGAAATCAGTATCAGAAATCAGTATCAGAAATCAGTATCAGTAAACAGTATCAGTAATCAGTATCAGTAATCAGTATCAGTAATCAGAATCAGTATAAGTAATCAGTATCAGTAATCAGAATCAGTATAAGGAATCAGTATCAGTAATTAGTATCAGTAATCAGTATCAGTAATCAGAATCAGTATCAGTAATCAGTATCAGTATCAGTAATCAGTATCAGTATCAGTAATCAGTAATCAGTATAAGTAATCAGAAATCAGTAATCATTAATCAGAAATCAGTATCAGAAATTCAGTATCAGAAATCAGTATCAGAAATCAGTATCAGAAATTCAGTATCAGAAATCAGTATCATAAATCAGTATCAGAAATCAGTATCAGAAATCAGTGTCAGAAATCAGGATCAGTATTAGAAATCAGTGTCAGAAATCAGTATCAGAAATCAGTATCAGAAATCAGTATCAGAAATTAGTATCAGAAATCAGTATCAGAAATCAGTATCAGAAATCAGTATCAGAAATCAGTATCAGAAATCAGTATAAGAACTCAGTATCAGAAATCAGTGTCAGAAATCAGTATCAGAAATCAGTATCAGAAATCAGTATCAGAAATCAGTATCAGTAATCAGAATCAGTAATCAGTATCAGTATCGGTATCAGTATCAGTAATCAGTAATCAGTATCAGTATCAGTAAACAGTATCAGTAATCAGTATCAGTAATCAGTATCAGTAATCAGTATCAGTAAACAGAATCAGTATAAGTAATCAGTATCAGTAATCAGTATCAGAAATCAGAATCAGTAATCAGTATCAGTAATCAGTATCAGTAATCAGTATCAGTAATCAGAATCAGTATCAGTAATCAGTATCAGTAATCAGTAATCAGTATCAGTAATCAGTATAAGTAATCAGAAATCAGTAATCATTAATCAGAAATCAGTATCAGAAATTCAGTATCAGAAATCAGTATCAGAAATCAGTATCAGCAATCAGTGTCAGAAATCAGTATCTGAAATCAGTATCAGAAATCAGTGTCAGAAATCAGTATCAGAAATCAGTATCAAAAATCAGTATCAGAAATCAGTATCAGAAATCAGTATCAGTAATCAGAATCAGTAATCAGAAATCAGTAATCAGTATCAGTATCAGTAATCAGTAATCAGTAATCAGTATCAGTATCAGTATCAGTAAACAGTATCAGTAATCAGTATCAGTAATCAGAATCGGTATAAGTAATCAGTAATCAGTATCAGTAATCAGAATCACTATAAGTAATCAGTATCAGTAATCAGAATCGGTATAAGTAATCAGTATCAGTAATCAGTATCAGTAATCAGAATCAGTATCAGTAATCAGAATCAGTATCAGTAATCAGTATCAGTATCAGTAATCAGTATCAGTATCAGTAATCAGTATCAGTATCAGTAATCAGTATCAGTAATCAGTATAAGCAATCAGAAATCAGTAATCATTAATCAGAAATCAGTATCAGAAATTCAGTATCAGAAATCAGTATCAGAAATTCAGTATCAGAAATCAGTATCAGAAATCAGTATCAGAAATCAGTGTCAGAAATCAGTATCAGAAATCAGTATAAGAAATCAGTACCAGAAATCAGTGTCAGAAATCAGTATCAGAAATCAGTGTCAGAAATCAGTATCAGAAATCAGTATCAGAAATCAGTATCAGAAATCAGTATCAGAAATCAGTATCAGAAATCAGTACCAGAAATCAGACTATGTTGAGAGGACTGGGAAGGCTATAAGGGGAGGTTGGAGGCCTTTTTTTACAGGGTCGGTGGACCCGTCAATTCAGTTGAGCTTGTCGGTGGACTTGCCTATTCAGTTATCAGTTGAGCTTGTCTGTGGACTCGCCTATTCAGTTATCAGTTGAGCTTGTCTGTGGACTCGCCTATTCAGTTATCAGTTGAGCTTGTCTGTGGACTCGCCTATTCAGTTATCAGTTGAGCTTGTCTGTGGACTCGCCTATTCAGTTATCAGTTGAGCTTGTCTGTGGACTCGCCTATTCAGTTATCAGTTGAGCTTGTCTGTGGACTCGCCTATTCAGTTATCAGTTGAGCTTGTCTGTGGACTCGCCTATTCAGTTATCAGTTGAGCTTGTCTGAGGACTCGCCTATTCAGTTATCAGTTGAGCTTGTCTTCGGACTCGCCTATTCAGACATCAGTTGATCAGTGGATCAACAGATATCAGGATGGTTCGCTTGTGTAAAGCGGTACTACCAGTAAACCAGCGAAGCAGATACGTGTGTACGATATGTACAGATAAATAATCATATTAGTAATTCGCTACTGCTTGATTAAACCGTCTGTTATGGCGGGGACAAGAAGGGGCAAGACAGACTCACCTGGCTGATGTTCGACTGCTCCCTCTGCGCTGGTTCGATTCCACCACAACACACCAGAGTTTTTTGTTGATTTGAGCGTTGAATTTGCGATATCACACACACACACGTGAAGAGTTTAATTATATATAAATTATACATGCGGAGCGAGATGTGAGCGCGATGGCAACTTATGATCGTCTGTCTTGTTTTTAAGGGTAGGAAAAGGAATAAAAATAGATAATTATGTAGGTAGATATGCGTGTGATGCGTTTGTTTGTATGTGTGCGATGTGTAGGTAAAACGGCGTCAACACCGTCCTAAAATCATGCAGTTCGCGACAGTAGGTGAGCCAATTGTAGGAAAATATAAGTTACATAAGTTAATAAGTTAAATAATAAAATTGAAATAAATAACAATAGAACCATTCAAAATATTCTGTTCCAGTTTGTTGGAATTTTGCAAGATTTATTGACAAAAGAGGAACAGAGTGCTGACCTAATTTTACACTGGCTATTCGAAAATTAACTTTATTGCCACACGACAAGGTCGCGTTCCGTTTGGCAAAAGGAAAAGTAAATTTTCTTATCAAAATTTGAACCGAGTCAGCAACAAGTCGCAAAATGAATTGTAATTCAAAGACCCTGTGTAATTAATGGTCAATGCTGAACGAAATATTACTGAGAATTTTGTTCGGGAAATTTTGCAACACATTTTGCAAACAGACAGATTGACACGCAGTAGGTATCATTAATTAAAAAAAGTGTAGGGGAACTACATAATATGGGTGGACCACGGATGATGAGAGCCTTAAACCCAATTTCCAAGGAAATATTATTGAGGTGCACTACAAGCAATATCAGATATATTTCATGATCAAAACATCCTAAATTGATATTATAAATGCCAAACTGAGTTTGATCGTTTGTGTATAAGGCTTTTACGCCTTAGCTACTCAAACGATCATCATGAAATTTTGCCTAGACATTTTCATGGATACAGAAAAGGACATAAAATAACTTTTAATCTGAAAAAAGTACTTTTACTGCGAAAAAAGTACCTAAAAATAAAATAGAAAATTCAAAGCTTGACGAAAATATGACGAAACATATAATATGAGAAATAATGTCTAGACGTGATGAGTACGAACCGAACATTACCGTACCGTACCGAATACGTGTAATAAGCTAAAAAATTGTGTTGGGTAAATTCACTATTTCTAGTTTAAAATTTTTGCATTTACTCTTTATTTATATATACACTATACAGTATTTGACAGTAGGTAACTAATTTATATGTTTTACATTATTTTAGGTTTCAGTATCTGTTTACATTTAGCCTTTAAACTCACACTATATTTAGTACTAACGGAGCACCACCAGATGGCGTCTCATGCAATCGTAAAATTCCCAACATCTCGACTGATGTCAGTTGATTTATTGGTAACCGAAACAGCCCCTATACATTACAACGTCTGTCTCGATCTGCGGATACTTGACAGCTTACGAGGGTTGCACTAGCGAAGGGAGCAAGATGTCACAGAGAAACATTGATTCATTTCTAAACTAGAAACCATTTGGTTTCATTCCAACCATAACCATTACACTATCAGGGACGGAAGGTCACTTGTCTTCCCTTGACGTTATACATGTAACAAATGCTAACTATACTAGCGAATCTAAATGGTTCAGTGAGCATAAATCTGATACAAAATTAAGAAAAACTGTATTCAAACTTATAAAACACGCTCATACGCAACCTGGAATCGAACCCCTTCAAATCGGGTTCGATTCTTGGTTATTAAATAAAATTATTCTTAATACTGTTCCCAAGTCATCATACTCTAAATCCAACAAATAACAGAATATTGAATATTTTCTCATAATTTTTTTCTCATATATTTTGTCAGGTGTTTTTTTTTTCCAAAAAGGCAAACTCGCGGGCACCATCTAGTGTTAAACATTTGAACCACAATTTAAATATTTAACACCACTCATTCTGAACACTAACTTCTTTGACGAAGTCGTCGGCAGTAAACTTTGCAGATGCTCCTTCCAATTCGGTGCCAATTTACTTTGCAACCGTACATAGGTAATGCTGCATTCGCATTTGCACAGTTTTATCAAGTCAAATAACATCAAATTTATTCATTTGCGAATAACGTGGGCTAATGCGATCCACTACCACGTCTGAACTGTAAAATCATAGTTTATGTAAAATTCTTCTTATTTGACTATATGACATACATAATACATATTATTTTCATTTGAAACGCCTGTCACTTTCATAGACAGACCCTCGTGGATGACGTATTGAATTTGGGCACGCATTTTTCACAATGCAACTTCAAAATATTCCCGCAAATGAACATTTAGGTCACGTGTCCAACCCAGCCCTTCCCCCCCCCCCCCTCATCGCCCCCTCAAACCCCCTCATCATGGTAAACACTGAGGCTGACTCTGACAGCTGACACGTTGGGAGTTCCGGAATTCTTTTTATTAAACAAGCAAAACATCGCAGACACAATGTTGCGGAAAGATTGCGAAGTTATGCAAGCATTCGTGATTGTGAGTGAAATTCACGAATATTTTTTGAAGTGAAAACTTCTATAGCCGCGGTATACGACTTTGGGTAGGGAAAAAAATGTATGGGTTCGCGTCAGCAACATGCTAATGCTCACAGTACGCGATCACGCCAACACATTGCATATATGTATATTAATGTGTTGGCGTGAGTGATGATTGTATGTGTGTGCGTTGGACGCTCAGTTTTAAGTTTTCACTTCTGTCGGCAGTCCTCATGACTGCATCCGTTTTTTTTATGATCAAGATAATGGATAGGCGGACAGCTCATCCATACTTCCATACTTCACTATCATCTCTACATAGTATTAAACAAAGTCGCTTCCCGCTGTCTGTCTGTCTCTAGTCCCTATGTATGATTAGAATCTTATAGCAACAAGGATCGAGCGTTATATTGCTTAAATAATTTTTTTTCCAACGTATTTGTATACGTTTGTATACATTGACTTAATAAGGTCTTTAAGGGTATTATAATAAAAAATCCCAGATATTTGATTGGTCCCGCTGCGCTCGACTAGATACAGCCCCGTACTTGACAAATGCGGCAACAAATACTACGCCGAATTCGGCGTACCCGAGCTAGTCACACTGCAAACTGTCTGTGATGTGTACGTGCCGAATGTTTTATTACATTTTGAGCATATAAAAATGCCAATTTGCGTAGTGAAACTATACTTAAACTATGTAAACACTACAATAAAAAGTGCCGCATTCACGGTGCTTTTGCTTTTAGATCTACCGTATCTACTAGATACGGCCCTACTGTATCTAGTCGAGCGCAGCGAGACCAATCATTTATCTATATATGTAAAAAATGTTAAATTTTAGTTGACCCTATAAATTTGCAATTATTTCTTAGAAAATCATTCTTAGCATTCACGTCATACGAGTAATAATCCACGATCTCTGCTGATCAGGCTTACCAAAACTAATCTATACGGGTATAGTAAAGTTACGTCATTACGTTAGAATAAGTTTCAGTGTATCGGATTTCCCAGTAATTGTGTTTCTGTACAACGGAACCACTGATCAGAGATAATAACACTTTAGCAGACTGAATCAAAGACAATAGAACCCGTTTGTAACAGTCTTCATTACGATAACAACTTTGTAATGAACACTTTTGCTATTGATCTGCCCACATCTTATTAGCTCACTTCCAAAGTAAATGTTTTATGTCTAATATTCTATTAAATTTAAATAATAACCTTTTATTAATTATACTTGATTCTTAATCACGTTTCGTTAACGTCTGTCCCTTCATGATTAGTTTGCCCTTTGACATAGGCCTCCTCCAAATCCCTTCGGATTTTCTTCTCTGTCCTTTCGAAAAAGCATCTTCCCATATATATTTTTTATTATTTTTGAAGTGAAAACTTCTATAGCCGCGTTATACGACTTTGGGTAAGGAGAAAATGTATGGGTTCGCGTCAGCAACATGCTAATGCTCAAATGCGCGCGCAGCTGTCTACGTACGCGATCACGCCAACACATTGCATATAAACTGAGCGTCCCACGCACGCACATACAGTGTGTGCGTGGGACGCTCAGTTTTAAGTTTTTCACTTCTGTCGGCAGTCCTCATGACTGCCTCGGTTTTTTTTTTTTTTTTTATTAGAGTTTGGTTTGCTCTTGACCAGGATACAGCCGTGTAGCGAAGATGAGGCCTTTGATGGAGCGAGCTCACCCAGAAGATGCCTAGTCAACTTTAAACAGATTTGGATTATATATGAACTCGGAAACATCTTTGTCTATATCTTTTCAACCGACTTCTAAAAAAGGAAGAGGTTCTTAATTCGACTGTATTTTTTTTTAAGTTTGTTAACTTAGAACTTTTGACTGGGTGAAACGATTTTGATTATCCTTTTTTTTTTATTTGAAAGCTATAGTGCTTCCCGTGTGGTCCCATTTCAATTTGGTCCAGTTCTGACATTGGCATCCATGAAAAAGCGATTTGAAGTCGGTTTTTTTTTTGTTAAAAAGAGATATATAAAGATGTATATAAATATAAAAAGAGGTATATAATGTATATAAAGTCTAAAAAATCTAGAAAAAACTAGAGACATGTTCCTGTGGGATCCACGAACCCTATATTCGTAGAAAATAACGTTTTCGGAAATAAAATAATATTTTCCACACCTGATTCCTTTAAGCAGTGAATTGTTAATCGCCTTTCGAATGCCTTTCATTAATTTATCTGCAAAAGTGACTTAAATTAAGTACGGTTTTAAGTCTTTGTCGTTTACACCTTTTCGTTTACATGAATTTTAATAGATTTCAATTTTAATGGATTTTCAAAGGGCAAATACTTATTTCTTTATTTATTACCAACTCGCTTTTGCTCTCGACAATAAATTAAAAAGAAATATGTTCAGTGAACGTAAATCTTGTGAATCTTGTGAGAAATCGTGCATTTATAACTGGCTTTGTGGCCGTTCTAAAGCCTCTTACAAAACGTTCATATGTACACAGATTACGTTTAACTAGATTCTCCCACTGCAACTAACTAAATAAAGCACAATACATATATTTAATTTTATATTGTTGTAAATAATTAGTTGACGTTTAAGTTTTAGCATGTTATTCGTATAAAATTATTTTTAAGAGAAAAATAAATAACGGATCCAAAAATATGTTTTTCTATTTTTATGACCTTTTTTTCTGCCTTGCTACAAGGTTAATATTCTTTAAAAAAAAGTTAATAAATTTAAGTTTTGCTTAAAAAATTGGTACCGAAAAGTTTCACTTTTCTTTAAGTCACACAAATAATTCCCGGATTGATGAAAAACCAATAAAAGCTAGCGACAAAGTAAGGAAATTTGAATAGGCTCTAGAATACTTTATCCACATACGAACACACAACAGCACAAGTGCTGTTATTTTACGTCAGAGAGCATTCTATTATCGCTGCTTAAAAACTAAAGGGTCACAAATCAAAATTACAATTTTTACAGAAATGCTAATCGAAAAAAAATTTAATTATTTTATGTCAATTTTTTTCTTATTAGATATATATCAAATATATGCATATTATACATCGTTAGATTAAATATTCTAAGTACTGTTATAATAAGCTAAATATTAGACGTGATATAAGCATATAAGTTACTTTTGAATATATAAAAAAATGCTCAAAATATACTAAATATGGAATAAAACAACCATAAGTCTTTTTGCAACATACAATATGAAGGATTGTAATTGTATTTTTACAATAAAAATATTTTGGATTTTTTTGTTTTATGGCCCTATAGTTTTTAAACAGCGTTATGTATATATGCTTTTTTGCGCTTTCTAAAGGTACGTGCATACATGATATGGCATTAGCTTAAGAGTTTCTTTTCTTTTATTATTCAAGGCAAGCTCAGTGAAGTTGTCACAAGAAAATCTTAATTAGGCTCTGCCTATGTTACACCATAATGCGTCATGTGAGTTTACGACCTCTTTTGCCTTAAAGTAGGTACGACAGTAAATAGCTCGATCACTTAAAATATAGCAGTGCCACTTAAACTAAAAAGAAAATTATCACAGCCGATCATTATGAAAATAGTCATATACGTTGTCAGGAATATTATAATGATATGGTAACAACATAATATGGTGAAACATAGGTTACTTTTCATTGAGAAAAAAAGTACTGTTTCCGAAGGATCCACTTGATTATTGATTATTGGCTACCATAGCCAATAATCGGTAGATCAAATTTCTCAAAAGAAAAACAAATGCTATAACATTTCCAAAAAAGTATAAAAATATTTGCTAAATTTGATTTTCATCCTTCATACGTGCAATTTTTCTTGTACATGTACATGTCTTTCTTGTACACTTACATATCTTCGTCAAGGGCAATGTCCCTAGTGTACCAAGCGAGCAAGAAATATAATCGCGAAACAAGCACTAGTTTCTTTTCGTTTTTCTGTGTATAATATTAATACAGGCTGTGGCAAAATAATACTCAAATTTTTACAATTGTTATATACAGGCAGTACCCTGCAGACCCCCCTTGCTCGACATCCCTTGCTCACTCGAACTCAGTACACGTGCTGTTATTTCAAATTCAAATTCAAATATTTTATTGCAAACCATAATGTATAAACGATTTTACAATATAAAAATTTCTTTCATTGTAGTGTTCTGTAAGTGTGTGGTTACTTCTGTCAGTGTGTCCAGACACTACTTAAATAGTTTATGAAAAACAGTAATACTTAGGAACGTGTACGCGAAATGAATTAGTCTAGTAATACGAAGCGAGCTTGTCCGGGCTCAGTATCCTGGGCTAATGGTAAAACAGCTCCGGCAGGAAATGAGATTTTTTACTTAACATTTAATGTTATTAATCCGTGCGAAATGAGATGGTTATCTCCCCACCGTTACACAGCACTTTTCAGAAGTACTTAACAAAGTTATTACAGAGACAGAGGTTAAGGGGTAGAAAAACACACGCCTTTCATGATTATCTTTGATAACATGTTTTTATAATGAAACTAGACTACTACTTCGTTCGCATCTACTGACACTACATATAATAAAATAGTCTCCACATAAAATAACTTTTAAAAAAATATCGCGAGTACAGCTACTAATATTATAAATCCAAAAGTGAGTTTGTTTGTTACGCTTTGACGCCTTAACTACACAACAGATCATCATGAAAGTTTGAATGAAGATTGTTAGGGATACAGAAGAGGACATGTGGTTAGCTAGAAAAACGTTAAAGTACTGTTAGTTCCCTGGGGGTCATTTAAAAATAAAAATATTGCCTGACAAAAAACAATTACCAATAGTGATTTTATTAATTTATCAATGTCGAAATGAAAAATTGGCGCAGGTGAAGTCGCAGACAAAAGTTTCTAATATTTCTGGATAATGTTTAAAAGCCAGCAAGTCCATTCGGCATCATTACCAACACCTGCTTCCTGTGCGAGATGTAAACAAAACCATCCAATATGGATCCCGCCGACATTCCCGATAACAACTAATGCAATTCTCTTTAGAGGTCAACATAAACTGGTCGATCAGAGGACACGGTACCTGAAACTTTTTAATTGGATTCCTAAAGTTTGTTCAAATCGGGTGTTTAGATAAACAACTTGTATTTCAAAGGAAATTTTTAACCCTCGACGCCCGACGCAAAAGACGAACTGTGGAAAGGCCTGATGCTCGAGGTAGTGTCTCAAGGGCCGTGACATTGCCGCGTTATTTTTTAAAATATCCCATGTCACTCGATGATAATATAAAATCGGTTAGTTTTTGAGTTTATTCATTACAAAAATAGAAATCTACTCTTTTTATAATGCTTATTACTAGTCTATACTAGCGACCAGCACCTCTCTACGTACGTTTGCATAATTTTTTTTACAAATTATATCGCTAGCCGTTCCAATTGTTGCTCTTTCCATTGGTAAAACCCGTATCAAAATCTGTGGGACGATTTAGAAGTAATCAGAAAAACAAGGAGAGGCAACCAACTACTTTATTTCATGACTAGCTAGTGCCCGCGACTTCGTCCGCGTTCTCTATAGCCTATAGCCTTCCTCAATAAATGGACTTTCCACACAAAAATATTTTTTCAATTCGAACCAGTAATTCCTGAGATTAGCGCATACAAACAAACAAACTCTTCAGCTTTATATATTGGTATGGATATGTAAGGATATATATATTATAGAAATAATATAGTAAGTAGGTTTAGAATGATATTTATTTTCAGGAAGAATTATAATACAAAATTCAATTACATGAGAAACTTATGACTAATAGGTAAAAAACATTAAATACTGTTAGTTAGAACTGTTAGTGTATGTTTAGCTAGAGACAACCTAACGTTGATTCTAGAATAAATAAAAACACAGTTATCTGGTCAAACAGATTTCTATAGCAATATAAATTCACCGATTCACCCGTGAAAAGAGATACTTTCGACTTGTTTGCATGATGAAAAGATGAAATCGGAAACCCAAAACCGCGCATTTGCTGAATACACTCTCTAGATCCATCGGCCGCAGAGGACTGACCGCAGCCACATTCATTTCAGAGACGTAGCTTCTAAAGCGTTCTACCGCATTTATGGACTCCATATACTTAAGTTCTGCTTTCAATAATTGTTATTAACTTAATGGAATTCCTTTATTACACACATTTGCTTCCAAAGTGATAGGAAATTCAGAAAAGTAATATACAAAGTAAACGTTACATACAGAAATTGCTAAAACTGATGATATATTGGAAAAAAATGGTGACCGTTTTAGTTGCATACTTTTGAAAAATTTATGACAAAATTTTGTCATTTTTCAGAACCAATAAATTGAAATTTTAAAGACATATTTGAGAGGCTTGTTGTTATACATCCTAAATCTGATATGTGGTCTTATTTATCATAGTCTAGAAACCTTCAATAAGTCCCAAGTGTACTCGCGTCCTTATGTTATCTTTGCACGTCCTGAGGTGAGCCAGAGAACTGTCTCTAATGAACTGTTCTTATGATTTATAGTATACTACCTTATATTACTATGATTTATAGTATTTATAGTACCTGGTGCTCGCGACTTCGTCCGCGTAGAAAAGTATAAAATGCCATCTACCGTATTTTGGATAGATGGCGCTATCTCCCGGGCCAAGCCGCTAGTATTTATTTTATTTTAGATTTCCCGTAGGAATGAAGCATTTTCCCGCGGTAAAAAGTAGCCTATGTTCATCAGGGATAATGTCGGCTTCTAATAGTAAAAGAATTTTTCAAATCAGTCCAGTAGTTTCGGAGCCTATTCTATACAAACAAACAAACAATCAAATCTTTCCTCTTTATAATATTAGTATAGACTATTTTACTGTAAATGTTATTAACGATGTCACATACATACGTTTGTAAATATTACTTAATCGTACTTCTAACCATATAATATTGTTTACTAGCTGTTGCACGCGACTTCGCTTGCGTAACTCGCTAATAATACAGCTTTCTATAGGCGAAAGAATTTTCAAAATCGTTCCACAAACCTTTGAGTTTGTTCATTACAAACATACAAATTTACTCTCCTTTATTATTATTAGTACAGTAGTATACATTGAAAATTTACAAAGGACCGCCCCATCAGTATCTGTTTTAAAATTCCCTATATTACCTACAAGGTAAAAAATATTCCCTTTAATTTACCTCTCAAATGTGGGATACTGTGAAAAATAAACCTTTGATCTGGACTGTGTAAATTTTTGTAAAACAATTTAAAATGTTCGGGATGAAGTATAATGGATACTTAACTTTTTTAACAAAAAAATAAACCGACTACAAACCGTCTCATGGTCTTTTCTCATGGATGCCATTGTCAGAACTGGACCAAATTGAAATTGGACCACACGGGAATCACTAGCTTTCAAATAAAAAAAGATTCATCAATATCGATTCACTCAGTCGAAAGTTATGAGGTAATTATACATTAAAAAAAACATACATGTCGAATTGAGAACTTACTCCTTTTTTGGAAATCGAAAATTTGAACTTTTGAAAATATCATCCCGAATGTTGAAATGTTTTTCTAACTTTTGTGGGAAAATCTTTAAAATATATGTTTTTTGATGATCCGTTAAACGATGCAGTAATTAATTTTGCACTTGACTAATTTTAATGCCTAAAACTTTGAAATTTTGTTAACAAGTAAAGTCGGGGCAGGAAAACCTGCGTCAGTTTTCAAATTCATTCCTTTATCAAAACCATTCATACTCTTAGTACCTTTTGAAACTAAAGCACTAAGCAGACAACTGACATACGTTTGAAATGAAATTTTGGCATGACTGACATTTTTTCCCAGGTGCAAGCAAATTTCGACTTTGAGGTGACGAACCTTTACTTACCCCGAGTGTACATAATTTCCTTATCAAAATAAACATAGTAAAACAAAAAAAAACATACGCGTCGAATTGAAACAGACGTTTGAAATGAAATTTTGGCATGACTGACATTTTTGCCCAGGTGCAAGCAAATTTCGACTTTGAGGTGACGAACCTTTACTTACCCCGAGTGTACATAATTTCTTTATCAAAATAAACATAGTAAAACAAAAAAAACGTACGCGTCGAATTGACAACCTCCTTTTTTGGAAGTCGGTTGAGAAATAACGAAGGTCGCGAATTAATTGGGACACTTTGGGTAAGGGGCCTAAGGGGCGAAGAGGTGAGGTTGAGAGGCCTGGCGGTGACGTCACGACGTTAACATGGATCGGCAACTCACCTCAAGAGGGGAACGACTCATTAATTGCTCCGTGGACTTCAGGACACGTGCACATTTGTTTAATACTAACCAATGTGATTAATGCTGAAATTAGTTTGTCTGTTTGTTACGTTTTCGCGCCTTAATTACAGCTCGATATTAAATAATTTATTTAATAAAGTACACAAACTGATTGCAATTATGTACACGAAGTCAAAAAAATACATGTATTTTTTTAATTAATTTAAGGTAATAATTTAAGGTAATTTCCTAAATGGCAGTGATGCTGACGAAAACCACTTTATATATAACTAGCTTATATAACTTCTTATTTCTCTACTAGAGAAAATGAGAGAAAATGAATGCCTTGTAGCTTGCAAAAGTTTAAAAGTGTACTTAACGTTCGTTTCAGACGAGGAGCTGGTGTTCCGTGACAGATGGGGTGGCCTTACTTTGTTCAACGTGCGGAATTTCACGACAAGGCTGCTCATGACAAATTCCACCTTTGTAAGTACCATTTACTTTAAGAAAGAAGAAGATAGAAAGAAAGAATTTCATTCACGCAACACAAAGACACAAAACAAGACAGAAATTAATAAAAAAAACACGTAAAAGATGTGTGTGTGTGTGTCCTCGCGACAGGACAATACTATATTCAGGGCTTTTTTTGTGGGGGCACGTGGGAGCACGCAGTGCCCCCAAAGGAAATTTCAAAAATATAGAAAAATTGCCATTAAAACTGAAAAAAAATAAAGGATTTGAAAAAGTGAAAAAAAATCAATTTTGGTTACCTTTACAAAAAAATTTGGATTTTTTTTTTTTATATGGGAAGGGGGTACAAAAAATTATGGACTTACGACTTTCGAAAATTAGCGTTCCCCCAAAAAAAAAGGCTATACTATACTATTCAATTTAATTTTCACGGTAGTCTTCCATAATCTAGTTCACCTATAGAGAGCTACATTATCAGTGAGTAACATAGGCTATCTATACTAATATTATAAAGAAGAAAGATTTGATTGTTTGTTTGTTTGTATAGAATAGGCTCCGAAACTACTGGACCGATTTGAAAAATTATTTTACCATTAGCAGCCGACATTATCCGTGATGAACATAGGATACTTTTTATCGCGGGAAAATGCTTCATTCCTACGGGAAATCTAAAATGAATGTAAATACTAGCAGTTTGGCCCGTGAGATAGCGCCATCTATCCAAAATACGGTAGATGCCGTTTTATACTTTTCTACGCGGACGAAGTCGCGAGCACCAGCTAATATTTTATAAAGTTACGCGGGCGAAGTCGCGTGCAACAGCTAGTTAAACATATAGTTTAGTGTAGACAAATAGTAGTCCATAGTAAATCCGGATACTTGTAGGTAATCGAACTAATACGCCGAGAGCGCTCCGAGAGGTTATCAAAGAGAAGACCTCACTTTGTGCACACCGCCACTAATTAATTGGAGTCTCGTTCAGCTAAAGGAACTTTAAACCCTAATAGCACTGCTTAGATGGCTTTTTCTTTATGCCAGCATCAACTACATTTAACCATCTGTATTTAACTGACAAAAAAAGCTCACATTTTTAATAACATTATTGAAAATTCGTGTATTAAATGATATACATATGTATAATATATGATCGGTAAATGGCTAAAATATTTAACCATCTGTATTTAACTGACAAAAAAAGCTCACATTTTTAATAACATTATTGAAAATTCATGTATTAAATTATATATAATATATGATCGGTAAATGGCTAAAATGTTTAACCATCTGTATTTAACTGACAAAAAAGCTCAGATTTTTATTAACATATTTTAGATTTTAGTTTAGTTTAGTTTTATTTAGTTTAGTTTTAAATTTTAAATGTAATATCATTTGAATATACACAATAAATATTGCTTTTCTGCGTTGAAAATTTGAAAAAATTAACATTATTGAAAATTCATGTATTAAATGATATCATCGGTAATTGACTAAAGATATCATTCAATGTGTTAATAATCTCAAACGGATTAGGCAAGACGTCATATTTCAACAAATTAATACAAAGCAATATTAAAAACATACACCAGTTTACGACGATTTACTTCTTCGATCTGTTCGGCAAAAATTGTGATAAAAAAGCTTGAGTTTTTTATTCAAACAGATAGCAGCATTAGGTGTCTCTCAGCTCAGGTGAGATTTATACGCGTGGATTACTCCGCGATACATATGCGTCGCGTTCGCAACGAATCAATGTTCGTTACAATACAATATTACGGTTTTGAGAATCTATAAATCTGGATAACGTTATCGCCAAATGTGTTTCCTTTGTACGAGCCCCTCGTATTGTGTAAGTTCGGAAAGGAAAATTGGGGAGGATTCAATAAGAAAATGTCGCGCGGACTTCAAACACCAATATAACATTGACATTCTATTGTAATCTGTTTTTCAAGGAATACATTTGAATACTAATTGAGAATATATTATAGTGGCGGAGACACTTTTTTTGACAGTCAATAATTGGACAGGTAAAACAACCACAAAGTAATTTGCTGTATATTCTAATTAAGTAATCGATGGCAGATTGCAGATCGATTGGCCATCATAAAAGAGAGACTCAAACTCTTTTTACATAATATACATACATTATGCTGATATAAAGATATAAGTTTCAGAAATTCGCTTTTACAAAACAAAGTTATAGCTTTGACAATTTTATTGAAAGTACTAAGAAGTTAATTTTATGTTTGTTCGTGCGAGTTTTTCTTTCTCAATGTCTTTCTTTTCGTAAAAAACTTCAAAAGTGTGTATTGTCTCTCAAATTAAATGGTTTTTTTATACTTTTATAATAAAAATCTATCCTTATAAAACCATTTGTCCTGACTGCTTTTGTCACCGCTAAAACTACTAAGCTGAAACTTGGAACATCCACTATAAGAGAGATAATTCAAAATTGCTTCTTTAATATCTATAAAAAATACAACTGAGTGTGATCAGTGTGATCTAGACATCAGCGACTTTTGAAAACATTCACAGTTTTTATAATAGGTAATCCAGAAAACTTTGAATCCTCCAGAGAATCCCGGTAAACTCTTTGGTTCATCAGAGTCCCCTCAGGTGATTGAAATACGTAGATATACTTTTGAATTCACTGCAAAGACTTGTTCGATTATTACAGAAAAAGCAAACATTGGCTCGCAATTTATTTGGTTCATTTTAGCCTCGTTGCATTTCAATATGTCAGTTATGTGTGTACATTACAAACATCGCCATATAAAACGGTATCATTTATATACGAAACGGGTGTCTAATCGTCCGTGCTACGATTAATCCACATCGCTCTGGGTATGGTCCCCTTGAAAGCGATTTTCATAAGCGACAAGACTTTTTTTCTTCTTCAACACGGACGAAGTCGCGAGCGCCAGCTAGTATTTTTCATTTTATATTTTTTTTTGACAACATAATTAATAAAAAAAATAAAAATAATAGTCTAAATAAAAAAAGAAATTCGGATCAACAATAAATTAGAAGTGGATTTCTGAAGTTTTTTTTTTATTTCACGTGTAATAATTAATAGTGATAAGTTATTAATTAATTTATTTATTTTTAAGGAAAACTTACAGTGATATTTATACATTAATTACTTAATAGCTAAATGACAGAAAAACTATACACCATTTACAAGTTTCCGCATATTGAATCTATATAAAAAATTAAAAATAACCGTTTCAAACCATATACTTATTGGAAACAAACTAACACTAATAAAAAATACAGCTTTTTGAACGTAATTATATAAAATATTTGAGAAAAGGAAAAAAAAAATAAAAAATAAACAAACAAGGCAAAGAGGGAAAAAAGGTCTATAATGAAGAACGAGAACCATCAAACCATGATTTTGAGAGTAGCTCCCTTATTTTGTTAATCTTAGAATTAAATAAATCGAGCTCTGGAATGAATGAATGATGAATGGATTATATTTCATGAACATGTTTAACCGCCTTTAATTTATGCAATGCTTATGCTGTCATATATTTTTTTACAAAAGTTAATGTTTATTCGTTTATTTTATTCACGCAGTTACTGTGACCGCGTCCTTATGCAGTAAATGTTTATTGCGGGCGCGATGTTTGTTCGATGATTAAAAAAACTGTGATTTATTTGCATACAGATTGAGCTCTGGAAAATGAGTGAAATCACACAACAGTGTAAACATAGCATTTTTATTCCACGACTAATAAAATTCGTAGTACCTATATGTGCAGTTACTTAGGGTTTTGAAAAAGAAAACTGCAAAGAACAGCTGGCTCAACTGGTCTTTGTAATATAGTGTTCTGTGAAAGAAATTCATATCAAAATGACAAAATTTGACGAACAAATATAAATTTTATAATAAATACTAATTGAGGAATTCTTGTATGCCACGACGATCTCGCAAACGGCTCTAACAATTTTGACGAAAATCTAGGGTTATGGGTTTTTTAGGTCTAGAAATCGATCTGTCAGGGTCTCATCTTCGAGAAAATTCATTTTAGGTAGTTTTTTTAAAGAAACGGCTACAGAAGTAATACCGCTTGCTCGTTTTATAATATTTTGAATTATTAATTTTTAATTCAAATATTCCTGTTTTTTTTTATAATATTTCGAAGACTGTCTTTCTTACATGTAAAAAAAAATTAAAATGTTACATTGGCCCGAGCGAAGCTCGGTCACCCATCTAATATTATATAATCACAGAACACTATACATCCTTTCCAAATATTCTTGTGGATTCCCTGATTTATTATGTATTGTTTGTTATAAACTTTGTCCTCACAAATATAACTGTCTACTACATAATAACTACTAATACCTACCCTTATTAGTTAACTTTATTCCTTCTTAATTTGTCCACAGAGAGAACTAAACGCGGTGGACTACAAAGTTTCAGCAGATTTCAAGTTCGTATTATTAATATCGGATGTCAGACCGGGATGGAGACACAGTAGACTTGCCAGATACCATGTTTTTGATGTCATAAACAGGTAGAAAATATATATTTGACTAAACCTTTCAATTAATAGGATGTATATTTTCATGTGAATTTCTCCTTTCAGGAATAAAATACCAATATCACCGATAGAAGAAGACCGTACTGCGCCACTTTTGCAGTATGCTGAGTGGTCCCCGGTCGGTTCAAGTCTGGTCTTCGTTTACGATAACGATATCTATTACAAACCACGGGTGCTAAAGACGTTGGTCTGTAGAATTACTAAGAATGGTAAGTGGTTATGTAGTAGTGAGAACCACAGTCATATTTTGACATTAACCTATAATAACTTATATGTATACTAACGACACATTTGGTCTAGTAGCTTAACCTGAGTCATGGATGTTTTGTATTTATAATATGTATGAAGACGTGAGTGGATGAAGGTGGTATGTCGCATAATTCCAATTTTGAATAAATCGAGGTTAAAGTTTTACAATTAATTTTTGAGATAAGTCGCCACGGAACTGATTCTTGATAGAAAGTTGTGTAAACAAACTAAAATATTAATGGTATGATAGCAATTAAACACTTCTATCATTTAATTTAAAAAAAGTGAACATAGCTCCCTCTTCCATTGACAAAAGTAAACTTTTCTGCACTAATTGCTTTTAAAATTAACCGTACATACACCTTTTTCAAACTTTTAATTTGCAAGAAATGTCTTAAATCGTGATCTTAAGGTCTGTAATCATTCATAAGGTCTGTAACCTTCATTAACCCAAAAAAAAAAACGAAAAAAACACCCAAAAATGCGACATAACGCCTTCATCCACTCACGTCTTCGTATGTATTATCAAAAAAAAGTATATCAACTTATCACAAGTATTAGTTGCTTAGTGTGGAACTAGATGGCGCTGTATGGAATGTGTGATAAGATAATATTATTATTGAAAATATTACTATGTAGTTATAGAGATTACAACTTTTTGAATTAGTGGTTATGCTGCTTGCCCCAGACACGATTTTGAGCAGGGTCAATTTTGCATCAAAAGACTTGGGGCGAAGTCGTAGCCACAAACAATGGGCTCTCTGATTTCGATATACTTACCTAATACCTTATTCGGACAGTCCATACTAATATTACAACTGTTACCTTTTCACGCTTAACTACTCAACTGATAACTCATGTTGTCAGGGATACCGGAAAAACCATAGGGATCCAGAATAAAGAATACTGCCCCGAGAAAAAATGGTCAATCCTGTATAGATCCTGTATAAATTACTCCATGACCGACCCCTACAGATTTAATATTAGTATGTATGTGTGTGTATGTATGTATATGTGTATGTATGTGTATGTATGTATGTGTGTATATATGTATGTGTGTATGTATGTGTATGTATGTATGTGTGTATATATGTATGTGTGTGTGTATGTGTATGTATGTATGTGTGTGTGTATGCATGTGTATGTATGTATGTATGTGTGTATGTATGTGTGTATGTATGTATGTGTGTATGTATGTGTGTGTGTGTGTGTGTGTGTGTGTGTGTGTGTGCGTGTGTATGTGTGTGTATGTATGTGTGTGTGTGTGTTGTATGTATGTATGGGACACAAGATAGGCTCCTTTTTTCTTTTTCAACGCGGACGAAGTCGCAGGCAGCAGCTAGTATTTTATAAAGTTGAGCGGGCGAAGTCGCATGCAACAGCTAGTTTTATTATAAGCCCTTGATTGGATTTCAGGTGTGCCCGGGGTAATTTTCAACGGCGTGCCGGATTTTTTGTACGAGACTGAAATAGTTCAACTTGACCGGGCGCTATGGTTCAGTCCGGACGGTCAGACACTCATGTACGTTACTTACAACGACAGCCAGGTGTTGCAGCAGAAGTATCCCTGGTACGGACTGGAAGAACAGGAACCTCCCGCTTATCCCACTATCAGAACGCTGAGGTATCCGAAGGTAAATGTTGGTTAGCTTTTGTTAGATCATTAATTTAGGCTGATTTTCCCTCTTAGTGAGTAAAGCTATCCTAATAACATGATAATAGGATAAATGACATGTTCCCCCAAGTATCGTTCCTCGCCACAGTAGTCACAGCCTTAAAGATTTCAGGAGTTATATATTACTTTGTGACTATATTACTTACTACTTATTACTTATTTATGACTATATTACTTGGCCGCAGTGACACGTCTTTTGGAAAATGAAAAATTTCTGACGTTATCTAATACCTACACGTCTTAGGTTCATCTCGTTGTATTCTTTCGTTAGTCTAGTCTAGATTATGAAGCTCAACAATACATCTTATTTTATTTGTAGGTGAACACCAATAATCCTGTAGTGACTGTCTACGTGGTGAGTTTGAAAACTCCAAAATTTCTCTTTCCACACGCGTTGCAGTTCACACCTCAAGTTGACAAAGGTGAGAGGATAATCTATTTTTGTTTATTTATTAAACTTACAAATTAACAAAACTTTTTTAAAATCTCCATATTATGTTTAAACATCGAAACAACTCTTACTAAATATGTCACTAGGTGGCGCTAGGTGTATCAGAGTTAATGGCGCACTCCAAATTAATAAAGGAAACACTATTTGTTTGTAAAGTAAATATGTATAATATTAGTGTATCACTCATAACTTTTATCCAAAATAAATAAAAAACAACTTTTCAATATTTTTTAAAACAAACATGACTATGATAAACAACATAATATGACTGTTTGGCTGTCCATAAAACAAAACATTTTAAATATTAAAAGCTGTATTCTGCGCCTTAATTATTATTTAATAAATTTTAAAAATATTTCTCGTACATAATAATGTAATTGCACTTTTTATGTTTACATATTCAAGATTCATTTCTGTAAATTAAATATTCTGATAACTCATGCTTAGGGGATGCTTACTATTGTGAAAATAACTTCATGTTTCATGATGCCATTAATCGAATCTGAAACCCTAGAATCAAAAAATAACAAAATAACCACTGAACGTGTTAACCTTTCAGATTGGTACGTCCGCTGGAGCGGATGGACTTCGGAGAGACAGATCGTTGTTCTGCTGCTGAACAGGCCTCAGAACGTGTCCATCATCAGCCTTTGCAATGCAGCCACATATAATTGCACCGATGTACGTAAGCCTAACATTAACCATCCTAACATCCTAATCTATTTATAGTTATACTATAAAACAAAGTCACAATCATACTAATTAGGTCCTGGTACCCACCCAATAAACCCCTAGTCAACATTTTTAAGCACTAACTAAGTAACTACATTTATTCTGCTCATAAAAATATAATACAAGGGAATTAAACTGTTACTTAGATCATAAGTCATTTATTTTGTTTCAAAATTGTAATGTACAAGTCAAAGATTTAAATCGAGAGATGCGGCATTAATAGTGAAACTGTGTTACAAAATACAACATACATACATTATAGTAAGGACAAAATTATAAAATACATATATACTTTTGTCTAAACACAATTTTAAACACAGACAACACATTCTTTACTTCAAACGTGACTGTGACGATAGCGCCGCTCTCAACAAGCGACCGTCACTCACTGTAGCTGACGTGCAACTGTAGTTGGGTTTAGCGTCTGCGCTTGCGCTCATCCCATTGTGCAGAATTTACGGTGTGGTTTTAGTATGGCGCGAGGAGATAACGCCACATCTTTTGATTTAAATCTTTGGTACAAGTAGGCGATCTTACGATACAGGCGGCGTTTATTGTTGAAATTATAATGTGTTATCATCTGATCGGTTTCCAGTTGATCCGCGATGAGAGTGACGGGTCCCGATGGTCTGGTCTGGGAGCGGAGCCCTTGGAAGAGGAATGCGGGTGGTGTGGCGGAGCGGCGGTGGTGGGGTCACGGGGGGAACTGTTCACCACGGCCCCTGTACCGGAGACGGGGGGCACTTGGAGGCACGCCGTCAGGGTCACCTCCGACTCGAAGGCGGCTCTCACACACGGCAACTACGAGCTCACGCAAGTGCTCGGCTGGGACGAGGCCAGGCGGCTTCTGTGAGTTTTTGTCTTCAGTTTCATACTAGGTATTCTAATTGGTACGCTTCTTCAACACTAATATTATAAAGAGGAAAGATTTGATTGTTTGTTTGTATAGAATAGGCTCCGAAACTGCTGGACCTATTTGAAAAATTCTTTTACCATAAGAAGCAGACATTATCCGTGATGAACATAGGATACTTTTTACAGCGGGAAAATGCTTCATTCCTACGGGAAATCTAAAATAAAAGTAAATACTAGCGCCTTGGCCCGGGAGTTAGCGCCATCTATCCAAAATACGGTAGATGGCGTTTTATACTTTTCTA
Organism: Synanthedon vespiformis; assembly: GCA_918317495.1. NCBI lineage: Eukaryota > Metazoa > Arthropoda > Insecta > Lepidoptera > Sesiidae > Synanthedon > Synanthedon vespiformis. The sequence continues at coordinate 213,590 of OU906970.1, forward strand.
CGCGGGCGAAGTCGCGAGCACCAGTCATTGATACGTTTAAAACGTCAGGTACGCGGTCGGCACAGCCCCCGACAGGGCCGGTGAGAAGCATTTGTACCGCTTGAAAGTGCCCCTGGAGCCAGCCACGTGGCCCGAACCTCCGCACTGCCTCACCTGCCCGGGCGTCCACCCGCTCCCGCCCGAAGCCACCCAGCAGCCCACCAGCGAGGACCCGGTACCACTACTGAGTTATTATACAGTTCTGAATCAATGTACTTTTCGAATAATGAAAAAATTCCAAAAAGGTGCTCAAATTTTCACCAAACACACGCCTACCTACACACATACATTACTCTCACAAATTCAAATTTTCTTTATCATCATTTTTCAATTAATACTACTGTTTGTTTGTTTGTTTATTTCTTTTGTACATTTTTTTTTATGTTAAGGTCGACAGACAGGCTGACGGTCCGCTTGATGGTAGGTGGCTACCGTCGCCTATAACACAAGCAACGCCATAAGTGCTACAAGTGCGCTGCCGACCATAGAAGGATTAAGGATAAGGGATAAGGGAGGGATGGGGTAATGGGCTCTGGCATCCCTTACTCACTCACCGAAACACAACAGCACATATATATGCTGTTATTTCACGGTGGTATTTCTGTAAGGTGGTGGTTACTGCCGCCAGACGGGCTGCCCAAATGACTGCGAAACGCAGTGTGCCCTACCACTACTTTTCAAATCCAGACCAGAGTCAATTATAATTGTTTACCATAGGACAAGCAGAGGCCTAGTATGGGGTATAGAAATCTGTCAAAAAATTAAGTTGTATCTAAATAAATTCTTTTTTCTATCTTCCAAATGGTAGAATGTCTTATATGCACTCGAGATATTTCTTACTCCGCGATATTTTCAAATACAGAGGAAGAAAACTTGCACTAACTTTAAAGGAAACACACCAATCGTTGCCTAACACGCGAAACCTCAAAAGGAAGCACTTTTAAGATATTCATACAAAGGACTCTAGGGGTGAAATTTTACACACTCAAACCGCTGAGTCAGAACTCTTAGGCAAGCACGTTAACCACTTGATTAAGGTCTCTGATTCCAATTAGTAATTGTGTTTATTTTGCAGGAGCTGGAGAATACGACGTCATCTCTACCCGCGTGGCCGTCGTCTACTGTTCTGCCACACGTCACCGACGACAACGACACTTTGCCCACGGAGTGCCTCTACAACAGGATCATGTTCAGCAAGAACTACTCTTACTATGTTCAGGTAAATTTACGATGGCTTGGTTGGCTTTGGACAATTTTTCATCACTGAACCAGCGAGCTGATCGAGGGGATTTAAATTTAGATTCTATTTAATTGGATTATCAACGCCGACTCTGAAAATATTTTTAATGTATTATCAGTCAGTAATGCTTATATGTCTATATTGTCTATATTAATATTATAAAGAGGAAAGATTTGATTGTTTGTTTGTTTGTAGAGAATAGGCTCCGAAACTAGTGGACCGATTTGAAAAATTCTTTTACCATTAGAAGCCGACATTATCCGTGATGAACATAGGATATTTTTTACCGCGGGAAAATGCTTCATTCCTACGGAAAATCTAAAATAAAAGTAAGTACTAGCGGCTTGGCCCGGAAGATAGCGCCATCTATCCAAAATATTCTACGCGGACGAAGTCGCGAACACCATCTTGGAATATTTCTAATATTCTGAAACAAATTTCATAGTGGACAATGACGAACGACCTTTGCCTCATTAACTGAACATCTAGCGCCATCTAGTTAAGCAAGTGTTATTATTATAATAGTAGATAAAGGTAGATAATGTAGTAGATAATGACAAATTACCAAATTACATTTGCGTACAATTACACCTAGCTCCATCTAGGTAAGAACTTGAACTTTGAATTGAATTTAAAGGCAATGGTGGGAATTGCTTGTCTTCCAGGAGTGTCTGGGTCCGGGTTCTCCGGTGACGTTCCTGTGCGGGTCGGGAGGAGAGCGTCGCGCCGTTCTGTGGGACGGACAGCCTCTGCGTCGCCTCTTCGCTGAACTGGCTGTGCCAATGGCCAAAGTGTTCAGGGTTGAGGTGCTCTATCGTCTATTTTATTAGTTTTAGACTATAACATAATCTAGCGTCCAAAGTCTAGCAATGAGAATGATGATGACAACTTTGACAGGTCCAAGCGGATCGGGAGGCGAGAGTGCGTCTCCTGTTACCTCCAGGATTTAGAGAAACGGACGACTTGCCTTTGCCTTTAGTTCTACATGTGTAAGTGACTACTGAAGGAAATTATTATACATAAAAGAAAAGTATAGAATACTTTTTTTGTAATTACAATTTACAATATTTTTCTTGCAGTTCTTCTCGACCTGGTGGTCAACTGGTGACTGAAAAGTGGCAACCGGGTTGGGGCTGGTATCTCGCAGCTGCCAGAAACTTTATAGTAGCAGAAATTGACGCACGAGGATCTGCAGGACAGGTTAGAAGGCCATTTTTTTATAATAATGATCGGCAAACACACTAAGTCCTTATTTATGGCTGTGAAATTAAGTATGTGCCCTAGCACTGCTTAGCTATCTATTGAAATTTATTATTCAATATGCAATGTTCACAGGGTGAGGAGCTTAGAACTGAGGTGTACCAGAAGTTGATGTCTGTGGATGTCGAAGACCAGATAGCAGTTCTATCGTAAGTGTTTAACAAAAGTTCCTTCCATTTCGGAAAGCTGTTTCTATAGAAGGTTTATTCGTAACTGGATTCAACGTTTTACGTTCCGAAGGTATCTCCGGGACAACCTGAAAATGGTGGACGGCAGTCGGGTGGGCGTGTGGGGCCACGGCTACGGCGGTGGCGCCGCCGTGGCGTTGGCGGCGGGCGACGCGCGCAACGTGACGCGGTGTCTGGCCGCGTTGGCGCCCGTCACCGACCTCAGCCAACACAGCTCATTCTGGACGGAGCGCTGGGGCGGAGCGGGCGCCGCGAGAGCGGGAGCGATGCGCGCGGGAGCGGTCTGGCGCGCCGCCGGAAATCTCCCTCCGCGTCGCCTCTTGCTGGCGCACGCCACCGCCGATTTAATGGCCCCACAGCAACACGCTATGGCGCTCGCGAGATCGTTAGTACGCGTCGGCGCGCTCTACAACCATCAGGTGTGACATTTTTTACATTGCAAAAATTCAAGATTCAAGCACTCGTTGCTCGTTAACTAAAATGCTGGTTTTAAACACTTCCAGGTTTACCCGGATGAAGGTCACAGCTTCGAGCGTTCCACCTACCACCTTCACAAAACTATGGAGCAGTTCTTCGACGAATGCTTCGGTCCCGTCGAAGTGGCTGATTGGGAAGTGGGCGGCGTGGGGGGCTTGTTCCCGTTTCGCGACTAGTCACCACTCGAGGGGTAATCCCCCAGTGACAGACATCCTTGAGAAGAGTTACCCCCTCTCCTTAGACTTTTGCGACAACATCACTGTTGTTTTGTTTTGACGACAGATGTCGTTGGACTTAGTCTCTGGAATTTATTCTCTATTAAAAATTAAAAACAAGTCAACCAAACATAATTACATTCGTTCTTATAAGTTGCTTATAAGGTTCACTTGTGAGGTATAAGGTTATAAACTTATAATGTTTCTTTCGTTCTTATTTTTCTGTTTATAGTGAAATCTTCGATAAAATTTTTTGGGAGTCATAATTCGAGAGACTAGCTCCAACAATAATTATTCGGGGCTGTTTGCATGGTATTTTTGAAAATTTCTCAAAGTACCATTAAAATTTGCAAGTTTCAAAGATAAGGTAAATAATACAATGAAAGGTACTGTTTAATTTAAATTGTAACAAATGGTTAAAGAAAGAACTCAATAATAGTTAATTTGAGTATTAAAAAAAAGCAACAAAATACACTAATTATGTACCAACATTATTACATATTAGTTAATGAAATAGTTTTGGGCGATGAAAAAATAGAAAACGTTCTTAAAAAATAGATTTTTTTTTATGTCCCCTTAATAAAATTAATGGAATTCAAATACATACGTATATCGTATATTATTTTTGTAAGATCTTAAATCATTCCTAGTACGTTCTTAGTGTATTATAATATTATTTATTTTGGCTGCTCAACGCCGACCGGATAAGTTTAAAAAAATGCATTTTTTAATATAAATAAACTACAAATTCTTTTAGGGCCGGCGTACATTGGAAGACGGCACGACAATTAAATATTTGTAGTATTTTCAACCTTATTATCTTACAGCGAAATGCCGCAGCCGCCAATTGTACTTACTTTACAAAATACTATCAAAAAAAACAGTCAGTCTTAGGACTGTACATTAGAAATGAAAACTACGCAATCTGTTAACATTTTAACAAACTCTTGACCTATAAGTATGTAATCATTCCGATAGATGGCGCTTATTTCATACAACCAATCATCACCGAAGATGGCGCTCATAAAGTTCACTGTTTTGAATCATAGTAAAGCTGGAATTTCACTTCAAAAATTTAAAAATTTAAATTCGCGTCGGACCTTAAGGTCCTATTTAAAATAAGAAATGAAAGAACTCTACATTTGAAGAGGAATGTGTACTTAGTACTTCGTTTATTCTTAGACAAGCTAGTTATACTTTTCCAATTAAAATTTAACGTGTAACCTAAAAATGTGTAAATAAATGGGTCATGAATATTGAATCGATGACTATTAAGCGTGGATTGGTGTGCATTGGAATAAAAAATCGATGAAGAAAATGAAAGCCAAAATTTTACTTCCAAATTGTTATTGAAGCTGGTGTCTATGGTAGTCATCAATTTGTCTACAGAGTACTCTATCTATTCTGTAGAGTTATATTTACATTTGGCATTTGAAAAAACTCCATTGCCTTAGATCTTGAATGATAATAATTCACAAAAAATGCATAATAACTGCTTGAATAACTATGTTTATTAACTCCATTATATTTTTACTTAACTATCGGGAGATGGAAGACACTTTTTTGATCTCTGTCATAGACAAAATCAGTAAAAGTAGATTAGGGTGGTAGGCCATATCATTTTATATGGAGTTAGCGATTTCGTTTTAACATAGTTTCTTTTATTTGTTTCATGTGGGAATATTTACTGCTTTTGTTCGCCCACTTGCATTAAAATCGTAAAGTTCTTTTTTATAATTATCTTTTGTATCAATCAACACACTCTCTAATGAAACATAGTGAACTATATATTATTATGTTTAGATATTTATTTAGAATAATTTCAAAGAGATCTAAAATAAATCGAAATCGTTTTTATATAATTTCTTATTTCATATTTATTCTATATTTACGTAATTATTATGAAACCTAACCTAAAAAATTGCATAATAAATTACCAAAATTTCATTAAATTTGAAGAATGTAATTACTCAATTCATATCTAAATTGAAAAAAAATATATTATTTTGACGAAAAAAATTGATTCAAATAACTTTTTTTATGGAAACAACCTTTTAAAGGAATTATAATAGATATCAGATATTTAGTATTATAGTGTAAGTTGTGTACCTGTATGTTACGTCTTAGTACCTAAGCTAATCTTTGCTTACTTATTTATTATTATTTTTATAGTAAATCTATATGGAGTTAAAAACAAAAGAAATAAGTATTAAATGTAATAATGGTGCATTAAATGTAGTTTAAAGTATTAATTAGATAACAAGTTCGTATTGTTAGTGAGCCTAAATAAAAAAAAAGTCGCTGTATAATTGTGAAAAAGTTACAAAAAAATACAATATTATGACCGTTGACGTTTGAACAACCCTCTAATTGTATTATAATAATAAATTTCAGTTGCAGTATGTGAATAATTGTACAAAATTACATAGATTCACTAATATTGTAGTGTCGTAACAATATATCAGAGGGCCTAGTGCGAATTTTACTCGATCAGACCCGTCGAACGAGAAGGTATCAATTTGCATGGGAATGGGAAAGAAGCAGCGCTACACTTTAGCCACTAGGTGGCGCTGCTTCATTCCCATACATATTGACGTTTACGCATTCGACGCGATTGATCGAGTAAAACTCTCACTAGGCCCTTTGACTTCACACCTAAAAGATCATCGACCTGGATTACTGTGAACTGTGAATATCTTTTTTTGAATTAATTATTGATGTAATATCCAAGGCAATTTCCACTTTTTAATATTTTGAAAAAATCCTATAAACGAATTCTAGTTTCGATGTTCAATGAGTTTCATCGACTAAAACTCGGACTACACACTCAGTATCAAAATTAAATTGTGAGCAGTGAGCCTGCCATGAGTTTATAATTACTACACTCTGTAACGAAAGCGGTATATTATAATATTAAAAACGTCAGAAATATATTCCTAAGTTCTACAAAACACTATTTTTCAAATGGCTTTTATTTACATACTGCGCTGCAAGTAGGAGTGGAAGCTCCTGAACTTTTCTTATGATTATATTATAAGGAAATTCTATATACTAGTGTGTAAAACATCTCTTTATCTATATATTTCTATGTCGCTTTCAATGTCATTGTAACGATACCGTATTGTAGTTTTATAAAACGGCAACCGATCCCCCGATTTTAGTGTATTTGTACTTAAAGTACATACTTCTATTATTTTTATCTAATTCAATTGTAATGAATGTTGTCTTTTGATTCGTTTTTCTTTATGAATTGTTTAATTAATTGAGCTTAGAAAATAATCCTGTTTTGAAAGCGTTGCATGTGTATCATTAGCCATTTAAAAAGAGATCTAAAAAGAATAGTAAAATATGTATTTAGATACAATAATTATATTTCTAATTAGATGGAAATGAGTCATATTTTGAAAAAAATATATATCATTTTAGCGAGGCGCGCTACACGCCGCAATTTCATACCGCTAGATGGCGTTGCAGACCAAAGACCTACATAACGTTTGCGTTTCCACATGTGGGACACGTTCTACAATTGATACTGGCTTGTATCAAAATCATAATAATTAAAAAATCACGGTTCTAATAAGTAAATCACGCAAATAGAATCCCTTGTTATGTTAGGCCTTCTTAAAAATATATATATTTATTAATTACCGTTGAAATTTAGTCACGGAAGCAAATAATTATTGTCTTGGGATTGATAACAGATTTATGATTGTATGCTAAAACAAGATCATTATTAACTATCGTATGATAATTATTTTAATGAAAAAAATATATATTACATTTTCTGTATCACGATATATTTGCGCGCACCGCTAATCAAAAAAATTCACGCCTCTATAATAGAATATTAATTTTAATTGTCACAACAACGCCATCTAGCGACGTTCGATCTTAATATATCTCTAGTCACCACGTACTCTAGTCATGTTCATATCTAAGTTATAAATGTTAAATCCTTTTAATCTTCATCTTCTATATTTAAAATAAGAAAATAAAAATCTTCTCCTAAAAAAAAATATTATAATTGTTAAATAAAAGTTGGATCGATGTTGAGACTAAAAAGTATATTGTGATAGGTTTTATTTTAAAATGTGATTTTTATATTAATAACTTTTTTGAAAATTTAAAACTTTGTCGCGTAAATTTTAGAGATGCAGGCTGTATTTTGTCCCTACATATTTTTGTAGTTAAAGATAACTTACAAACATTAACTGTCATAGTACCTAAAGATATGAAAACAATAAATTAATGCCTAAATTAAAATCTATATAATCCTGTTCAAAAAAGGAAGGCTTTTTTTTTATTCAAAAAAAAATAATTGTGTAACATTTTGTGCTACTTACTCATTACAAAAATGTCAGACAACCTTATTGGAAATGTGGACTGTTAATTTTTTTTCTCAAACTCAGTGGATAAATGTAATGTTTATTCAATTAAAAATCTTTTTATAAAAAATATAAAAATGTTCCCAATTTAGTTGTTTCATTGTTTATACGTTAATGTACCTACTGCTTTACTCTTCGTTAGGTTTATTCCCTAAAAAGTAAGCTCACACCGGAAAGTGGCACGGCGACCCTTTTTGAGAGAGCAATAGGAATATAGAATTTTACTCATATTTTACTACACTAAAAATTTACACTAATAGCAATGGCCTATTGGCGCATTTCGAAATGTATATTCACGTAATTTAAAATTGTAATTTAAAACAATAAAAAGGCAATTAAATGTTCGAACAAACGCAATTTATTGAAGAACAAACGTCAATATTTATTTATAAACTGATAATGAGAGAAAATATTAATAATTTTGATTGAGGGGGCTAACCAAACAGTATTTTTTTAATTTTTTTTTTAATAATTAACTAAAGAACAAACAATTATACATAGCGAACAATTAAGTACAAACCATGAACTAACGATATGGAATAATAAATATTCAAAAATTAAAAAATCATATATTTCGCGGGGCCAAGTTTGGGGATCTCTACGATTTGATCCGTAGTTCATGAAAGCATCGTAAAAAAAAATGCTACTACAGCGCTACACCCTAATGCTACTACAGCGCCTCCTATCTCTAATTTTATGTTACACGCTACACTACATGCGCACTCCCTCTACGACTACATGTTACATGTACATTACGTACTCTATTCATACGTTAGTATCTACTATATAGTTTGTGGTATCTACTATTTAGTTTGTGCTAAGGAGGGTAGAGATCTCCTTAGTTTGTGCTCTATTCTATTTGGTTTTGGTCACAGAGACAATATTAAATATATTTTTCTTTTTATTCTGTGGTGTTAAAGTAAAATCTTAGATAAAGATTGTACTGTGGATTGTACTAACCTCTTCTGTGGTAATCAGTGGGTGGTAAAAGGGCTATCACACCTTACAATTTGAACGTATCCAATTTAGGAAATCGAAAGGTGTGATCGCAGAAAGAACAGTAGCACTACCATGAGTTTATGACGACCGAAATCGCTAGCGAGGGATGAGCGAGAACGTAAAATATTTGTATGAAAAATTGTATAGCGCCTCTAGCGGTCACTCAAAGAACTGAAACCGGTACCATGAGTTACAAATTTGACTGATGCTCTCGAGAAATACCGTAACGTTAGTAGTTAAATCATTCACGTGCACATTGAAAGGTTCGTTATCGACAGAAGTAAACTAACGTAAGATTTCGATAGCAACTCATGGTAGTGCTACAGGTCGGATTCAATTTAGAGAGTTCTAACTCTCTGTTTCCTTAAATTGAATACTGTGATCGCGGCGTTTCAATTTAGGAAGTTTAGGGGTGTCCACTTAAAAAATACATCGATGTTTTTTTGTCGATGCGATACAAAGAGGCTATGCATCGGTTAGAAACATTGATGTTTTCTCAAAATCGAGTACACTAGCTGCTGCCCGCGACTTCGTCCGCGTAACGCGTGACACGCTAATATACAAAATGGTTAATTGTTTACCTTTTTAAAATCAAAATTGAAACATAAATAACATAGGTTATTTATATTTTATAACGTTACGAGGACGAAGTCGGACACTAAAATAACTACTTAAATGAAATACCTATTTAAATGAAATAGGTAATAAAATAATATACTAAATAAATAGGTAACACAATCAAGATTCTTGATTGCAATTGATTTCGTTAAAATACCAGTAACTCGTTATATACCTAACTAGTAATTTCCTAATATTCCTAATATTTAATACGATATATCGATACAAAGCGAAGTATCGGGCATCCCTACTGCGTTCACAAGTGTTGCCAGATTTGTGGAGGCAAAAATCCGTACCGCCTTTCACTGTTTCCTAAATTGAATTCGATGTAGGAAATGCTTATCGCACTATTCAATTTGAACGTTTTCTATTTAGGAATCTAAGTAGAGAGCTCGTGATCACACTACGCTAAATTGATTTCTAAATCGAAGATATAAAGTTGAAAATGGATAAACTCTAAATTGAATCCAATCTGTTCTAACTGCGATCACACCTTTCGATTTACTAAACTGTAACATCGACATTTTATGACTGTTGCGGAAGCGGCAGCTCTGAACTCTACCTATTCAATATACTTTGTACTAATTCAATTAAATAGAAATGCCACAATAAAAGTAAAAAAGATTTTTAATATTTTCTAAAATATATGAAACTACAAGAGCAAAATTTGTTTGAAATTCTTTAGAATTTAATTATGCCGAGTGAAGTATTACTTATAAATCGTATATCGATTTGTAGATATCAAAAATTTGTATAACCCATACTTACTAATATTATAAATGCGAAACTTTTTCACGCCTTAACTACTCAATCGAATTTTGAATACACAATACACGTTGTCAGGGATACAGGAAAGGATATAGGGTACCTTTCTTCCAAAAAAAAGTACTGTTCCTGAGTAATCGTCTAAAAATATAAATAATAGGGCGCTACCGTCGTCACAGTAATAACGATGTCAGGCGTTATTACTCATATATTTTCTTTTTCAACGCGGAAGAAGTCCCGGGCACCAGCTAGTAATATAATACTTGGTTTAAACTTAAAAAAATAAAATCAATAACTATTCTTTATTCATCTTAAATATAAAATCAAAATCAAGATTTAATTCATAACAAGGCTTATTTATCTTTTAGTAATTTATAGGTATGACATGCATGCTAAAAATCTGTAATGTATACCGAGAAATCCGTATACTGGCAACACTCTTCGATTTAGAAATCTATTTAGCGTAGTGTGATCACGAGCTCTCTACTTACATTCCTAAATAGGAAATGTTCAAATTGTAAGGTGTGATAGCCCTTTAAGTAAGTAACGCACACTATGGCTCTAGTAACTAGTATAGTATTATAATCTGTGCTGTGAGTAAGGCCACGGCCCACCACACCACAGACAGCCTGCCAAGTGCCACAGCCACAGATTATAAAGGCCGTGCCAGCCCAATCTTTATTTGTTTTATTCGGTTTTATTATTTTGTGAATACTTATCAATACTTATTGTGATTATCTTATAATTTAGATTGATTGTGTCATGAGTAGACGTGGTCTCACCTGTACTTACTACTAGGTATAATATATATACAACTTAGTACATAGGATCTAGTGCAATTTCTGTGACAAATCCAAGGATTTTGAGTTCAACTTCAGACCATCGTTTCAGACAGCAGTCGTGTCACCGAAACTACTTGCAAGAAATTAAAGTTTGAAAAGTAAAAAAAACATGTCGTTACGAAATTTGCGCAAACTTCAGAACTCGCTCCAGAAATCTACGACACCAGAAAACGTTTCCGAAGATGAATTTGAACCTGTATTCCAGAAGAAATCCTTTTTTTCACAGGTTTGTCTTGTTCAAATAATAAAAAATCTTTACCGTATCAACTCGTATGACATTGAATATGCATTATCTGCATTTTTTCTTATGTTTATAAATAAAATTATACAAACTTTTTCACTTTAACATAGGCATAGGTTAAAACTTAACCTATGACAAATATAGTAGTTTTTATAATCTATATAAAAGGCAATGTGTGTATGTATGTGTAATAAATATACTTACATCACAATACATTTTTGAAAATATTTTGTTTGCTCACAAAAATATTAGCACTTTCAGTAGAAATAGTGATGTTCATAGCTTGAATAATTAGAAACAAGCATAGGCTTCAACTGAATAAAACTTATCTCCACGGGGTTAGCAACTCTTTTATGGGACAATGTGTCTACAACAGGCTTCCAGCTAATATACAACAATTATCGATGAATAAATTTAAAGTTTATATTAAGAAAACCCTGTGCAAAAAGGGTTATTATAGGATATTAGATTATATAAATGATGACTGTCCTTGGAGTCAAATATAGTTAATTATTGTGTTATGTAGATTGCTATGTATTGTTACGTATTACTTTGTAATTTATTTATGAAAAGAGCAACTAGGGGGGTTTCTTGCCGAGTTCTTCCCCCTAGAAACAGCTTTCCGAACCAGTGGTATTTTGTAAAGAATGTCAATGAAGATAAATGTTTTGTAAAAACTTACGTCTAATAAATGATTTATTATTATTATGTATGTTCCCTATGGACTCCAAAACCGCTGAACCGATTTTGATGAAATTTTCAGACAATCTTCAGATTAGTCCAGCGGGTAATCCTGTGAAGTTTGGTAGCGATCGGACTCGAACAAAATCGCAGGCAAAACCTGATATTAAATAAATCTAAACTTAAAATTTCCAAATATAGCTGCAGATTTCATCAGAATCAGAACAAGACGATGAAACGGAAACCAAGGACCAAGATGAAATGGAAAATGGATTGGAAACCAAGCACCAAGAATTGTCACCTACACCGGGTCCATCTCAAACGAAAACAAAGAAAGCAAATAGAAAAAAAAAGAATCAAAAGAAAAAGGATGACATGGCCAATGTAAGTCTTTGTTGTAGTTAATTTATGTTACTGTGTATTTTTTTATGTTAAGTTCAACAGACAGGATGACAGTGGCTACTATCACCTATAACACAAGTAATGCCACAGGTGTCGCAAGTGCTCTGACGACCATAGCAGGATAGGGGATAGGGTAATGTGCTCTGGCATCCTTTACTCACTTAGGGAACATACACTTGACCCGCTTAGGTTTTTGTCACATACTCTGTTTTACATAACTTTTGGCATTGGAAATGTCTTTTTGTTCGCTTCAGTAAAGCCCCCGATTTCACGAAAAAGTGCGATCGCCTTATATCTCGGAGAGTTGTAAAGATATGATATTCAAAAAGGGCTCACACGTATAAACGAGAGCTGTAAGGTGCAAAAATAATTTTTCGAAAAAGTCACTAACGAAAAAAAATATGGCCGAAATAGTGAAAAAAAATCTGAATTTTTAATTTTGGTGCTCGATATTTTGGAAACGTAGAATGATATCAAAAATTTGAGGAAAAACTCCTCTGGACAATTTAGTCAGCTACAATTTGAGCCTAAAATAAATACGATCTGGTTAAGGGTTAATTATTAATGGGTAAATTAATTCCCTTACTTTACCCGTAAAAGTGTGGTAACCGCCGCCAGAAGGATTTCAATGCAATATGTTTTTTCACTTATATTTAATTCCTCCATTGCAGGTCCACGATATTGATGCCTGTTTGAAAGAAGTCAATGAAATATTAGGTCCAGTTGAGACAACGGAAGAAAAAATTTGCGAAAACAATGAAGAGAAAGATTATAAAACTCTGATGAAAACTACAAAGAAATATTTCAGTCGTGAATATGATTATACGAAGCTGTTGGGAACTTATGCCGTAATGGAAAATAAGAAAAAATCTGAGTTAGTTCTTCCATTTAATCTAAACTGTTTATTTATTTGTTATAATGTTATTTAGCGTTTCTTTTATTTATTATTATAAATGTAAAATTTTCAGAAGAGGACATGTCCGTGGGTGCATAACGAGGGCTCGTATAGTTGACAAGAATTTCGACATAAAAAGTCCTGGTAAACATATATTTTATAATAAATAATACTCTTTTATTGGAATTTTGAAATCTTTCTTTCTACGCTTAGTCACATCAAAGAAAATATAATTATCATCATAATATGCATCGCTATAATCTGTATATAATTATTTATATGTGAAGCAAAATCTTTGATACACATAAAGTTTATATTTATAAGGAGAAGGTCTAGAAAAGATAATATTTTTGAATTTTAACTATAACTTTATTTATATCAATATGCGACATAAAGGGAAATGTGTTTATGTTATTTTTTAAAAGTTAGTAATACTGCATTCAAAGATTTTCTAAAAAAATATGGCGGATTTTTTTTTTCACATTTAAGTCGAGATGAAGCAAGTAATTTTTAGAAAATCTTTGAATGCAGTATTACTAATAACTGTACAATTACGCGTGTACTCGCAAAATGATATTAAACCACCGGTGGGACTGTCGCTAATAAAAACACAGTGATTTGACATGATCTCAATTTATTTAATTAATTTTTACAATCATACTTAGTTCACACAATGACAAGAGACATCTATAATCGAATTTTTAATTAGATCGACTAAAATGACAAGCTGAAATCGGCCTTTTATTTTTTTAATGTTGCAAGCATGAAGCGTAGTGTTGTAGTATGACTCATTTATAACCGAGTTCGATCATTATAGGAGAGAACAAAATAATGGAACTCAGCCGTCTTATTGATGGACTAAAGTGACAGCTAGCAACAACTAAAAAAATTATTAAAATAATAAAGTTCAACTAACAAAGTTATTATAAAATATAAAAGATTGAATCACGACTCTTACCTAATACTCGATTACTCAGGATGTAATAACACTGTTTTTACATTACAATAAAATGGTGACCCACCAAATGTCATTTTAGTTCATCTAATTAAAAATCAGACTATAACTTTTAATATTTTTAAAGTCTTCTCAAAGTCTTCTTTCAGCAAAATATCCTATCAACGATATTTAAGGTACTTTCCCTTCAACATGAAGTGTCTTGGGACACTTGGTGTATAAAGCTACATCTATACTCGGCTTTATTTATATTATTTGACAGTTGAATTATAGAATTTTACAGTGTTGTCTAGATTCTAGCTAGATAATGAACTTGTTAAATTGTACCAACAAACCAATATGACATTTTTTTTATTTTTTTTATTTCTCCCATAGTATAGCAAGTTAATTCTGTTACAGGCCTAGGAATGAGTATAGTCAAGAAGCGAGACGGTTTAACTTTCTTTAGGTTCGATCACAGCACTAGATATTTGGATATGCAAAGGAAATTCTGGTCAAACGTATTGACAACTAATATTGACGAAACTTATTTGACCGAAGCCAGAGACAGTAATAACGTCGAAGCCATGTTGCAGGTTTGTAGTTTGTTTTTAATTGTTATTTATTTATACTCATAAAAAAAAAAACTAGCCCAGAAAACGTTATATAATTTGAAACTGCTAAGAAAGTCTCTTTAAGACAATTAAAAATGAAATTTAAGCAAAAAATTACTAAAATATAAATATACCCTCATCTGTTATTTGTATGTGTTATATCAATGTGACTTCGTCTGCATTAAAAAATAAAATATATAATATATTGAATATAATAAGCAATACGACTGACATTTTGCCAGGTGTTAGTTTTTTTTTTATTATTATTATTATTTTAGATTATCACATGAAAATAATACGGTACTTTTTTTGAGATAAAAGTTATCTTTACCTAACTATCTATTTCCTTTACCTGCGTTTTTGGTTAGATAAGAATTAATGTCGTGTTCAAAATTGTTTGAACAAGTTGTGTTGTCATTAAAATTGTTAGGTTTTTTTGTTTTTTTTTTTTATATTTGCACAACCAGTTGTAATTAAGGAAGGCATTGTACTCGTACAATTTTATTGATAAAGCCTCAAGTAATTGCAAACGCTCTTGTGTCTATAATAAAGTGACCTTGGAGACGAAAAAAAAAATTTATTTAGTAAAAGTATCAGAAAACTAAAATAGTAGGGAAATAATTTAATTAACAGTCCTATGATTTTCACCGATAATTGGGTTAAATAATTAAATATGTTTCTATGCATATCAATACTAATAATAAATCTGTAAGTGTAGGTATTATTTTTATGTATGTATGTATATTGTATGTGTGTGTATGTGTATGTGTATGTATGTATGTATGAACTCTTAAACGAATTATAACTGATTTTCATGAAACTTGGTAGATAAACATTTAGACGTACAGTACGAAGTCGCGGGCGCCAGCTAGTATTATAATAAAATCGTAAAAGAGCCGTGTCTGCGTGTCTGTCTGTACATTAATTTTTTTTCAAAAACTTATTTCGAATATTAAATTTAAAAAAATAATAGAACGTTTGTCCATTTGTGCACGCTAATCGATCATAATAAATAGGCTTGATCGATTTGAATGCAGTTTTCACCGATGAATTGTGGCAAGCTAGCTTCCCGTAAAATTTATTTTTTGTTTAATTTCAAAATCATTTATAACAAGGTCCCGAACAATATTAAGGGGCTCAATATAAATTTATTTAAGAAGAAAATGAAAGAATTACTAGTGAATAAATGTCTGATAATTTAGTGGACAGTGGTGATTAATTGCTTATTTTGTTATGTAGTGTTCCAAAAATATTTGCACACCCTGAAGCCTTATTTATTGTAAAACCATTGTTAACCTATGTTCAGCAAATAAATCATTATTGTTATTATTATTATTAAAAAAATGTATACAAACAAAAATATTATACCAAGAAATATACCAAATAATTAATACTTTGCTACTATAATAGTATTAAAGTTATCTTTAAAGTATTAAAGTTATCTATATTTTGTTTTATTTCAGCAAGTGGACTATTTGTTCGAAATAGAGGAATATATGGCGGGTTACAATATTTTGGAGTACTGTATTTGTGTATTGCAGAACGCCACACACCATTTGTTCAATATCACAGACGTAAGTTTAATCCTTACTAATATTATAAATGTGAGTTTGTTTGTTACGCTTTCACGCAAAAACTAGTGAAGCGATCACCGTGAAATTTTGCATACACGTTGTCTGGGACACCAGAAAGGACATAGGGTACATTTCATCCAGGAAAAAAGTAATGTTCCCGAGGGATCATCTAAAATATAAAAGTGTAACTGACGTACGCCTGGCCAATGTGTTATAGCAACAAGTTGTCAAGCCAATTGTAATTGCTTTTATATTTTTAATTTATCACCGCGTACGAAGTCGCGGGCACCAGCTAGTCTATACTTCTATACTAATATTATAAAGAGGAAAGATTTGATTGTTTGTTTGTTTGTTTGTATAGAATAGGCTCCGAAACTAGTGGACCGATTTGAAAAATTCTTTTACCATTAGAAGCCGACATTATCCGTGATGAACATAGGCTACTTTTTACGGCGGGAAAATGCTTCATTCCTACGGGAAAACGGGTAATAGGACAACGGGTAGTAAGAATTACCCTTCTGTACTTATCTCTTTCATATAACTTCTAAACGGCTGAACCGATTGGGTTGAAATTTTGTACGTGTATGTCCATGGTTTCACAGACACGAATATATTATATTTTATAAAGTTACGCCTACGAAGTCGCGTGCAACAGCTAGTTTTAAATATGTTCGGTCATCTCCAAAAATTTGTTGCGCAATATTGCACCTTAATTCATAGTGTATAAGGTTGCGATCATTTTGCTAAAAATTTTAGTCCCTGATTGTTAACATTTTAGATGTCCGTGCGTCTAGAGTACGATGTGCACTCGAATCGTCCATTCTTTGTGGCCATACTCAAATACATCCATGTCCACACGCTCAAAGCTGCCCATCGGGCCGCCCTAGAGTGCGCCAAGATGCTGCTCAACTTGGACCCGGCGGATCCGCTGGCGGTCCTGGCGATCGTTGACGTGTTGGCGCTAAGGGCCAGAGAGCATCAGTGGCTGATGGACATAGACAAGCATTGGGCACCGACGCGGAAGACAAATTGCCTACCGAACTTTGCGTACTCACTGGCGTTGGCCAATTATCACGTGGCGAAGAAAAATAAGCGTAAGTTAATTAATTTATTATTTATTATATTAAATATCATTTTAATTAAGCCATGTGTTATCCCGTGTGCATCCTGTCAATTAATAATAAGTGTTTACAATACAACTAGTGACCCGCTCCCGGCTTCGCACATTGAAATTTGAATTTACAATAAACCTCTCTTAGTCAATGTTTACGTTACGAAATAAATATATGTTCCAAATTTCAGCTTTCTTCATTTAGATATATTTTTTTACTTTTTCAGTTGAGCTCGATGTGGCAAATGAACTTTTGAATGAGGCGATACTGCGATTCCCTCAAGTGGCAATTAAAATAATACAATTCGCGAGCGGCAGAGTCGAGGAGAGGATCAAAAAACATTCTCTCTTCGAACCTCATCCGTAAGTAAAGATGTAGTAGTAAAGTCATCGTATTGTACTTTGCCTTTATAGCGTATTACACCGTATTGCACCTCGCTTTTACACCGTATTACACCTCGCCTTTACATCGTAATACACCTTGTCTTTACATCGTATTACCCCTCGCCGTTACATCACATTACCCCTTGCCTTTACATTGTATTACACCGTAATGCACCTTGCCTTTATACCGTATTACCCCTCGCCTTCACATCGTAATACGCCTTGTCTTTACATCGTATTACATCTCGCCTTTACATCATATTGCACCTTGCCTTTCTTTACACCATATTACCCCTCGCCTTTACATCGTAATACATCTTGACTTTACATCGCATTGTACTTTGCCTATATATTGTATTGTACCTTTCTTTTAAATAGTAAAGGCAATGCTTTACATTGTATCTTACCTTTACATCATATAACACCTTTTACATCGTACTGAACAGATTTATTCTTTAAACTAAGTGGTCCATTTGGATCTTCATGAACAATTGGATGCTAGCCTTCTCTTTCTAATATAACATCCACAATATTGTAATTTTGTGTTTCAGGTCAGAGGTTGAGTTGGATAAGCTAATAAAGTTGTACGCGAGAATGGTTTGGCCAAAGTTCAGCGAAGACAACATAATGAAGAAATGGTTTGCGCCCCGAGTCACCGCTTTCATTGACCACTTCGACAACAACCCCGAGATGCAGGTGATTTTTTTTTCCTCACCCTTTACTTCTCACAACCTTCATTGGCCATTGTTAACTTATTTCTGCCTACTATGTGATATACATTTTGATCATGTGTACATATATTATATAGTAGATTGTAATTTATCTAGAAATTTTAAGCTGTTTGATAACATTTGTAACAATGTCGTGTCATGTAATTTTCTCTCTATATTTGTAACAACGTCATGTCATTTTCTCTCTATGTTCGTAACAAAGTCTTTTCACATGATCTCCCCATATATTTGTAAAAGAATAATGTTACACGATTTCTAATAGTAACAGCACAAGACATGTAACAGTCGTGTGTCATGTTCTCTGTATTTGTAACAAAGTCACCCCTCATGATTTCTCTATATATTTGTAACAATGCCATCATGCCATACGATCTCCCCATATATTTGTAAAAGAGTAATGTTACATGATTTTCTAATAGTAACAGCACAAGACATGTAACAGTCGTGTGTCGCGCTCTCTATTTTTGTAGCAGTATGTAACGGTGTCATGTGACGATGTCACGCAGCGCAATAATTGCATGAATGGTTTTATTGTTGCAGAGAAAGTCGGAGGAGTACTCGAGGGCGAGACGCCGCGCGTGGCCTTGTCTGCCCGACGAAGTCCAAAGGCATTTCAACGTCATCATCAACATGGGCTCACTAATTATTGACGAGGTATTATTATTATTATTATTATTATGACCATCTAGTTCCACACCATAAGCAACTAACGCTTGTATTATGTAGTTGATAATATGTGACATAGATTACTTTCTTTTTGTGTAAATACTGTTACGCGTTGGGTAAGTTAAAATGTAACTTAGGGGTGTAAGAACACGATTTATTTTGGCACACCAAGATGACACTCATTTAGGGCGTGGCGAACGCGTGGTGTGGAACTTTCCATGCGGCCAGCGGCTTCTCTCAAGTTTTCGAGAAAGTTCTATAATTATAGTGCCTACAAAAATGTGAAAACGTTAACACGTTTATAAACATTTCGCCTAAGCGGGATTCGAACCCGCGACCGTTTGTTTAACAGCCAGGGTCATGTTAGTGTCATGTTTGTTGTCATGTTCCTCAAGAAGACTGAAGAATTATACAAGTGATTTTTTCCTTCTTTTTTTATATAGAAATTTCCAGGTAGAAGAAACTTTGTGGCCGCTGACCCACCACCTGGAAACTCTACCAATAATACTTGGAGTTGATTCTTATTGGATGCAGGTTTCCTTTAGTTTTTTCAAGTGAAAACTTCTATAGCCGCGTTATATGAATTTGGGTAGGAAAAAAATGTATAGGTTCGCGTCAGCAACACGCTAACGCTCACAGTTATGCGCGCGCGCAGCTGTCCACACATAATATTATATCGGATTGTATGTGTGTCCGTTGGACGCTCAGTTTTAAGTTTTCACTTCTGTCGGCAGTCATCATGACTGCCTCAGTTTTTTTTTTTTTTTTTTTTATTCCTTTATAAAATACTAGCTGGTGCTCGCGACTTCGTCCGCGTAGAAAAGTATAAAACGCCATCTACCGTATTTTGGATAGATGGCGCTATCTCACGGCCCAAGCCGCTAGAGTTACTTTTATTTTAGATTTCCCGTAGGAATGAAGCATTTTCACGCGTTAAAAAGTAGCCTATGTTCATCACGGATAATGTCGGCTTCTAATGGTAAAAGAATTTTTCAAATCGGTCCAGTAGTTTCGGAGCTTATTCAATACAAACAAACACTCAAATCTTTCCTCTTTATAATATTAGTATAGACATAATATTATATAGATAGATTGTACTTACGGTATCTTAAGCCGAGATTGTAGCTATCATAAAAAAAAATAAAAAATTAAAAAAAAAAATCATATTTTCACAAACTCGCAATTTAAAACATGTTTAGTGAAAATATTTGAATATTTTTTTTAATAATATTTATTAAAATTCAAAACACCACAGCGATTCGTGAGTGCAGATTGAAAAAAAAATACAATAAGTATAAGCAAGTACATACATAATTTAGCAATTGATCCAAGTGTCGCAAAATTACAAATATTTTGACTCAAAAAAAAAAAATCAAAAATTCTAATACCAACTATTATTAGATTTAATGATTTATTCAAATTATTTAGTCACAAAATAAAAAAAGTAATTTTTTTTTTAACAAAATAATGCTCATCGTGTAATAAAAAATCTCAACTCATAAGAAAAATAATAAATAATACATAAAACAAGATGTTTTTTTGAAGTTTTTTTTTAAATGTACCCCACAGGGACCCAATTGGGTCTTAAGACCCCTGCATAATATTCAGACTCGATTGTTACATATATGAGATTGAGACATATTAGTTGTTTTTAATTAACACGTTCATTGCCGCACCAAAAATTTCAAGCCTCACATGAATGGTATAATAAATGTTGAACTCGTGTAACGAGTCGTCGGCCGTACGAATGAAGAGAATAGACTTTCGAGGTGGTTTTTGAATGAAAGATTTCAAACCAATTTTGACTACATTGTGTGTGTGGTTGTGGTGTGAAAAAGCGATAAATAATTTGGACTCGCATAGCGAGTTCTAAGCCTGGTGGCCCAGTATGCTATTTTAATAGTGAACTCGCCAGACGAGTCCTCGGCAATGTACGTGTTAATAATAGTAATTGTTGTAATTTATTTTATTCGTTAATGTCACTTTGTAAGAATGTATGTATAATATTATAATAATTATAGAATTTACAATATTCTATACATAATAAATCATGTTGTAAAAAAATGTTTTTTGTATATAATGTGTAATTTTTTTTTTTAAAAAGGTCCTCAATGTATTAGTGAATTATGATTTTGAATTATCCAAAGTGTTTATGGTGATGATTTAATTCTAAAAGTATAGAAACCAATAAAAAAGAAATTTAGAAAATAAATATATTTTGGACATGGCTTTTTTTTTTATTATTATGTTAAGTACAATTTTGAGTTTACAAAGAATGCAGTCGTAATGTTTTTAATTTTTTAGGTTTAATTTCCAAAACAAAATGAAATGTTAACTAAAACTATTGAATAATAAATTAAAGTAAACCTAATAGAAATTATTACATATTTAGATAAATGAAGTTTAAGATATTTTTTTGTAAAATAAATTGTTGAAATTATCTTTGGTTTTTTTTTCTAAAGTTTATATACATCGTGAAACTGTGTTTAAACATTTCCTTACCAATTTTTATTGATAACTAGCGACCCGCTCCCGGTTTCGTCCAGGGTGCATTTTTTTACGTAAAAACCTTCCCTGACCAACTGACCATCCCTCTATCCATGAGTGAAGACAGAATTATAATAGGTCCAGCCTTTCTCGAGTTTTGCGCTTAGCAACACATTCAGGAAAAAACCAACTAAAGGATAGTAGATTCTGATATTCTAAAACTACTAATTTCCTTAAAGTGGGCTTTTATTTCTTATATTTCATTTAAATTTAGATTTAAACATTTCCTTGCCTCTAACAAAAAATAAACAGACTTCAAACCGTCTCATGGTCTTTTGTCATGGATGCCATTATCAGAACTGGACCAAATTGAAATGGAGCCGAGCAGAAGGGATCCGATTATGATATTCTGAAAATATCTAATAAAAAGCTTCTTGAACCACCAGAGTTGGATATATCCAACAATTATTTTCGTGTCCATATCTCCAGAGCTTGTCCGAAAACATTGGTATGACGTGGTCGAGGGGTAAAAATGAAAAGGGTGCATTTGGAATCACAATTTATTTAACTTTACACATATATTAGCTTATAAATAGGCATCGATCTAATCTACCGTCGCATTTGGGAGTCCGAAGCGAGCGTAGCACCTACAACCACCTGCAAAACACATTTATATTTCAAAATTCATTAAAATGTAACCATCCCCTTAAAGAATACCACCGTGAAATAACAGCATATGTGCTGTTCTGTTTCTTGTTGAGTAAATAATGCCATTTGTCGACCTATACCTTTGTAATCCCGAGTTATTACCATATTCCTGAAACACCTATGGTGTCGCTTCGGTTAACCATATAAGTCGTAAACGGTAAGTGATAGAAAAAAATTTATAGGACAAAAAAGATAGGAAATTGATTTATCTACAATAAAGGTTATAACAATTTTTGGCCTCAAATGCACGGTTACGGAGATTTAGGCCGAAAAGGTTTTTGTCAAAATGGCAGCACTTCTGCCCCCCGCTGAATTTGTAAGGATTTTGTGCATTTAGGGTCAGAAACCGACTTCAAACAATTTTCTCATGGATGTCATTGTCAGAACTGGACCAAATTGAAATGGGACCACACGGGAAGCGCCAGTTTTCAAATAAAAAAAAAGAATCATCAAAATTGTTTCACCCAGTCGAAAGTTATGAGGTAACAAACATAAAAGAAATATAATCGAATTTAAAACCTCCTATTTTGGAAGTCGCTTGAAAAAGGAGTTTTTATTTAGTGCATTATGGACAAGAGTAAACGGCTCCTCTATTGCCTTTACTATTAACATTAAAAAAAATTATTGTCCTGTACATACTAAACACAAATGAGATGCAAATATCATAATATTTAGAACTTCGAAAATAAACTAGAACTTATTGAATAAACTCGAAAACTAGTGGACCGATTTTAAAAATTCTTTCACCTATAGAATTTACATTATCAGTGAGTAATATATATTTTATAGAGTTACGCAGGCTAAGGTTTGACATAAAATTAAAAGTTAAATTAAATAAAAAGTATTAATAAAACAAGGACAGACCCATTCGTGACAAGTTTACTTCCAGCGGTTGTTCTCATAGTCCCATTTGGAGGACAGACCGTCCACCGGGTTGACCTTGAGGTCCAGCATGCGTCTCAGCTGAGCCTTCTGCCGCTCCTCGCTGAACGTCTCCGGCAGCGGAGAGTACACGAACGTCTTCATGCCCATGTAGATCCAGATGGACACAGAGGCCAAGGTCAGCGCCCATCCCACGATGCTCTTCCACTCCCCGGTCGGAGCCTGGAACTCTGCGAAGGTCTGGCAGTAACTAGCACGGTACAAAGCCTTCTTCTCCTCCATGGTCAACTTAGACCAGTCTCCCTTCTCCTTCTGGCGGAGTGCTTTAATGTCGGACGTGTCAGGTCGGAATCTGACCGCTGGGAAAGGATAGTCGGGCCGGTCTACATAGTTCGGCTGACCGTTGAGGCCGTACCCCACCCATTCTCGGTCGCCAACCTGTCAAAAAAGTTGACATAAGACTAAAGGTGGTTTTTTACATTCATTTGAAGAAATAGCTCGTAACGTGTAATGTATCATTTACCTTGGCAAGTTCACTGCTTGCCCGAGTGCAAGCAGGTACGCGGACTGCATCTAGCAGTGCACGGCGCAGGAGGTAATTTGCCATTATACTGTAATTTCAAAAAATATAAAATGTCAGCTAAAACATATCTGAATATAATATAACTTGACTGCTCATAGTCAATTAACTATGAGTTCAACTGCTCATAGACAATCTACTATGAGCAGTTCTTATAGGTCAAAAAAAAACACATCACTTATTGTGACTTCACCAGCTTTTTTCCAAAAGAGACAATTCTTAACAATCCCTGAGATACATAACTAGTTAGTACATAAAAAAACTAATTTTACTGTTAGTTTTTGATCCAGTTATTTCTACAATTTTCGTTGGAAAAAATATGTGGACTTAAAACTCCTAGTTTCCACCTGTGTATCATAATCCGTAGGTAGGTAAGTACATATCGCATTATATCTCTTATCGGACATTTTATTTTGGATTGAAGATAATTTTTAGGTTAGTTATTAAAAACCAGAAATCAATTTTAATGTGACTTATAAAAGTTAATAATGTTTAATGATCTAATGGGATAGTGTGAATAAATTTTTAAATAAGTAAATTAGTCCACATGAATTGTAACGAAGAAAAAAAGTATTACCGAATACATTTTGACAATCGATAGCAAGTAGTTACATAACAAAAATATCGGCACAGAGATCGATTAGCTTAAAAAATACCTTTACTAAATTTGAAATCTTGATAGATAATCAAAAATTTTTAAAAAAGAATGCCTACCTGGCTAGAAAAATATTAAATTTAAAATTAGAACATCCATAAGAATACTTGACAGCACCTACCAATATCCGCTATTTTAGAGAATTATTCACATAAATAGTAATAGAAATAATACACTGAACACTATTATTTTTAGAGAAAAGAGTAAAAATACCTTTAAATTATCGGCCTGGGGCTTGGTGCGGCAAAATCAAATCCAATATGCAACCAAACCAATACATCCAACAAAACACAATAAAAAAAGTTGAAACAACAGCGACATCTACGTCATTTTCTTGAACTTATACTTAATAACGTTTCGTTTCAGTCATTCAACATACTTATTACCTTTTAATTAAAAAACAAATAACTAATAATATAGGTTTGTAACTCGCAAAAATAATAAGTTATGTTAAATTATTTAACTTGACTATTAAATTATTCCATGTGTCGTTTTATTATCGTTTTATTATCGCGTCAAAACGTCGTATTATTCTGAGATTTTATGGATAGTCAAGCGTAGGTATACATACAATATACAAATATAATGCGCAATGGAATCATATACAAAATACTATTATTACATACGGACGCTATAATAAAAAAATAATTAATAAGTCAATATTGTACGCTAGCCACTTGTCGTGATATTGCACAGAGTACTTTAATAATAATATTAAGCTGGTGCCTGCGACTTCGCCCGCGTTCTCTATCTCTACAGGGCCCTATAGCCTTCCTCGATAAATGAACTATCCATAATTCCATATCCAACACAAAAAGAATATAATAGTAGGTATATATCTATCTATTTATTTATTTACAGGAACATAAATATAATCAGTTTATTGGCTATGAAAACACACACTAGGCATGCAAGCCTGTATCGTATGCTTCACGAATTATATTTTATTTTTTGATATTTAAAATAAATATCAAGGCAAAATAATAAAATAAAATAGCTGAAGATTACCAAAGAAACGAGAAATAAATAAAAATAAAATTTATAAGTACTTAACATAAATATGGGAGCTATATTTCATTGCATAGAAAGATAGCACATATACACTTATTTGTGATAAAAACTGAATTTAATAATTAAGTATATAGTTCAACATATCTTCTTCATCAGAACTGTCTCTTGCATTTCTGTATGTTAAATCTATTGGATTTTCTGTTTCTCCTAATTTTTTATTTTCTTTCTTCTCTTTGTCATCGTCATTATTCTTTGAAACACTTGTTTCATTGTCCAAAGTTTCATTACTAGCAACGTATAACATAGTTAAAACAAAATTGTTTATATCACCTGGCTTAGCCATTTTAAGTGCATCATTTTTCGTCCTTTTAAATTTTCTTTTATCCTTCTTTTTAACTAATAACGACGTAGAATTTGTGTTATTAACATTTAAATCTATATTTAAATCTATAAAATTATCTCTATTTGCAATCACGTCATCAACCAAACTGTTAATAATGTTTTCCATAGCTATATTCTCTCCAGTTGCAGTAATACGTTTTTTCTTCAGGTTTTTCTTTGTCAACATGTCTTCCATTTTCGTAGTAATAGTTTCTATGGGTTTATTTGTCACAAAGGAGTCTTCATAATCACTCATATAACTTTTTCCTTCATGTAGCGAAACTTTATTAGGTTGTGGTTCTACTAGTGTTTCGATTGCAATACCGACGTCGGCATTTGTTTCAACTGAATCGTCATCGGCCATTTCTGGATAGCTTTCACCTGTATTCTCTTCATTGGTACCGCTCAGCTTATTTGTTTCGACTTCTCTTGTAGGCTTCCGAATGCCTTCTGCTTCAGCAACACTTTCAATATTTCTTAAGGTGTCTACATTATTTTCGTATTCAATTTCTTCTGCGACATCCACATCTACATCTTTCTTTTCTACGGAAAATTCTTGTGATTCATCTGTTGTTTGAACACTATCTATTACGTCCATTACAGTCACCTCTTTTTTATCTTTAACTACAGTTTTATCATAATCTTGCAGATGCTCGCTACTGAAGACAGTTTTAAGGAAATTGTTAAACGGTTGTTCTTCGTCAACGGCATCGTCTCTATCTTCGATACGTTGTCTCTTTTTAAGAAAGATATTAGTATCAGTTGCACTAGGCCGAGTTACTTCACTGAGAATGGGGTACATCATTGCAACTTCTTTTGTACTTCCAAAAGGTATATAGTAGCGGTCATAAGGTTTTTCTGTTGTCGTAGTTCTCTTTTTAGCGTGGGGTACACTCTGTAAAAGAAAAGTTATTTAGCTGATGTTTGTTGGTTAAAATTGACATGACTGATCATCTGATATTATGATTATTTTTAAGTTTTAGTTTCTTTGATTTTACGGGTATTGCCTACGACTGAAATCCTTCTTAAACAGTAGGAACATTTCGAATTAATCTCATTGAATTGATTTTATCTTAACTAAGATATTATTATTTATGCATTGTATCTTCTATTTTTGAAATGTTTAAGATGTATTTACCAAATTTTCCGGTATTTGCTCTTTTAAATCCCAATAAAATATTAGTGTAATTTTTACAGGAAAAATAGTTATATATGAGAACACACGTGTCTCCTATTTGACTAATAAGATGCAAATAATTTAATGACGATGTCTCTATCTCTACCTACATCGTTTTATCAACAAGCATTTTATGTCTTTCAATAATTTTATCATACTTTGAGCCCCAAAACAAAACCTCATATCTAAAATTCGCTCTGGCAATCCCTTATTTATCAGTTATGTCTCTCAATTTCATTGTCTATTTTCCAGCATAGTTGTTTTAGCTCCATATTAATTTTGATGTACGCGAATAAAATAGAATCACCTGTGCCATAATTTCATCAATCCAATCAGCATAATAGCCGATTTTCGTAAACACCGTAGGAGTATCAGGAGCCCCGCATACTGGTGATCCAAAACTGACCACCCCCAATAGGAGGCTGTCCGACAACCCTGGACCTCCAATATCTCGCTAAAAAGACAACATAATATGCATGTAGTCACAGGCACCATAGATTTCACAATATATGCATGGTCAACTGTAGAGTCTATATTTGGAGGATTCCATAGTTTGAACAAGGCATTTAGATACTCTTAAAACTGAGACAGAAACAGTTATAAACCTTAATAAAAACAGAAAAAAACCGTTTTGCACTCACATTACAAGCTCCACCACCCTTTGATATGAAACCAGCGCAGAAATTTTTCTTCGTTACATACTTTTTGGAATAAATAGCCTGACAATCTTCTCGATCATAAACATTGATAACAGCAAACGAGAGTATGTTTTGCCAGGGGTCGTGTAAGGTATTACTTCTCTGCAACATTTAACAGAATCTATACTGTAACTATCCTCCTTGGAAATAAAATTATTTTAAATTTTTAAATTTATATTTAGACTCGCTCCCGGCTTAGCCTGGGGTGCAATTTATATAGCCTATCTTTTAATTTGTACCAAATTAGACATAGTTACAAGATTTTATCAAAATCGCTTACTTCAGTAGTTTAGGAGTAGTAAGTAGTAAAAAATTTAAAACTTTTAATAGACGATAACCAAACAGTCGTGGGTTCGTAGCACTTACTGTTTTTGCACCCCATCCAACTACAGTTATTCCTGGTGTATTGAAAGGCACAGCAGACGGTCTTCTATCAATTTCTATCCTTTTTATTCTGTTTCTCTTTGATTTAGAAAAGTGAAGTCTTCTTGTGAGTCTCAATAAGCTTATATTGTCCTTCAGCGTCTTTGGATTGTAAGTGGGGTGGAAGTATATTTCTAGTACTGGTATGACTTCGCCGCCGGCATTGTAGAAACTACTTCCTACGCGTACTGATAGGAAGGCAGGGTTCTCTCGGAAAAATCTATTGTTCCAGGCTCTGAAGGCATAATTTAATATTCAGATGTTATGTCACTGAGTGGTGGCTAAGCGTTGTTTCTGTATTAACAACTAGCTGTAGCACGCGACTCCGTCCGCTTACCTTTATCTACTCGCTGATACTATACCTTCTCAACAGTGAAAGAATTTTACAAATCGGTCCAGTAGTTTCGCAGCCAATTCAATGCAAACAGACAAACAAATTTTTCTTGTTTATAGATTATTAATATTAGTATAGATTACATAGAATTGGATTATAGGCTACATATCGCCATCGAATTAATATAACTCTGCGAGCATATCGCTTCTTAAAAACTAAAGGGCCACAAATCAAAATTACACTTTTTACAGGAGAGCTAATCGTAAAAAATTAATTTTTTTTTTCTTATTAGATACATATCAAATATATACATATTATACATCGTTAGAAGCGTATTTTTAAGTAGCATTAAATGTTTTAAGTACTTTTATAATAAACTGAATACTAGAAGAGATACCTATAAGCATATAAGTTACTTTTGAATATATAAAAAATGATCAAAATATACTAAATATGGAATAAAACAACCATAAGTCTTTTTGCAACATACAATATGAAGGAGTGTGATTATATTTTTGCAATATAAACATTTTTGGATTTTTTGTTTTATGGCCCTTTAGTTTTTAAGGAGCGATATATTAAAAATATATTAAACTCAAAAATATAACGGCAACTCACAATTGGATACAAGAAGTTGCAGTAATTATGAGATCCGATTTGATAATGGAACCGGCACATGTAAAACTGTTAAGGATCAAAACTCCTGCCATGAAGGGGTAGTGTTTAATCCTGGTGCGTTTACCCTTGTAAATTCGCCTACCACTGGAAACTGAAGAAATAAAATACAGAAATTCGCTGCTCTAACATCTATATGTGAAAAACTTTATTAGGCAATATCTATATTTATTTGACTACACGTTTGGTCTAGCTCTAGTACTAGTGGTTAGTAACCCTACGATCGCTTGTTCGAATCCCCCTACGGGCAAGTGTTTATGTGTTAACATTTTACCTTTGTACCTGAGTCATGGATGTTTTGTATTTAAAACATGAATGTATTTACAAAAAAAGTAATCTGTGTACTATGTCACCTGTCCATAATACAAGCATTAGTTTGCTTAGTGTGGAACTAGATGGTACTGTGTTTGAAGATATTTATTTATTTATTTATATGCTAGCGGTAGATAGCATCAATAAATCGATATCTTCTTTACTCACCCCAGACTTCAATATCGTTTTCAGTAAAATTATTTGCAGTTACTGTCGTGCACACATTATCCTCTGCAAGACTGGATTCTGTTTCTCGACTGTTTATGTATTTCAAAACCTCTTCATTCATATTTGTATATGACTCATAATTGACATAATTTTCTTTTAAATTTTTAATTTTATTCAAAAATGTGTCTACTTGAGAACGTAGATTGGCATCTAGAACGACAGTGTTTTCTTCATTGTTCAATTTTCTCATATCTTCTCTTATTAAGTCGTTCAACGCCGCTATGAAGTTCGCAGTGACATTATCGATTTTATTGTTGTACTTTGTGAATTCAGCAATTTCTTTCATTTGTTCGTAATCCTTGGAGGTGAGCGACAGCATGTAGTCGTGCATTTTGAAATAGTCGTTAATCCTCTGGGAATCTTTGGGTGCATTTTGGTCAAAAGTTGATAACAATTTTTTGGTCGTCTCTCTGATTGTTGAGTCATTCGTCGAAGGGTCCTGGTAATTGACATGTGGCAATTCCACAAATGCATCAACTCTGTTGTAAACGTACAATTCCAATGAAATTACTATTAAAATAAACATGTAGAAATGTTGAAACGAAGAAGTTCAAACTTAAGGAGAGCGTGCAAATATAGTTTTTATGAAATCTGTTTTAGCTTTAGATAAAGTGATGCAATGAATATATATTATTATGTTGCGCAAGATTGCTTGGTCAATAAATGTTTAGATGGAAATTGATTTGCGATAGCAAAAGGAAATGTCTATAACTACTAGGTATATTTTTTATAATGTCTATAATTTTATAACTATTTACTCGACCAATCATCATGAATTGTAGCATAACTTATTATCTACACGCTGTCACAGGTATTTGAAAGAATGTGGGCTACCTCTGGAGAATTGTAATCCTTACTAATATTATAAATGCGAAAGTAACTCTGTCTGCCTCGCTTTCACGCCAAAAATACTGAACCGATCACCATGAAATTTTGCATACACGTTGTCTTTGGACACCAGAAAGGACATAGGGTACCTTTCACCCAGAAAAAAAGGACTAAGTATTCCCGAGGGATCATATAAAAACATAAATAATTGGGCGCTACTGTCGCACGGCGGCGCAATCGTCGCCACAGCGATATAATTAAGATGACATGAGATGACATTACACAAAATGTTCCTAGCTGTGAAACATTATTGATGTATTATGTCTAAAATTGTCACTTAGTTGTCAAATATTTATAAGTGCGTTCAGAATTTGGTTGTAGTATGAGGTCCGATCTCTAAGACCGATTTTTAAGAATTTTTATTCGGTAGGTAAATGATGGTTGCAAAACAACGTTTGCCCGGGTCTAAGCGAGCATATTTATTTTCTTTTTCAACACTAACGAAGTCGCGGGCACCCACTAGTCTTCTATATAAATAAAAATGAATCACTAAACGAGAACGGCTGGACCGATTTTAATTCATGGATGGAGGAATAATCAGGGACTTACTTAAAAAAAAAATGCACTCCGAGCGAAGCCGAGAGCATCGCTAGTGTCTAATAAATAAATAAATAATTTGAATTATTATAGGTATTCGAATATTTTCAATTCTTATTGTAGTAAAAACTTTTTCAAACTAAATGTCTTCGTTCTGGTCGATAAATTAAATGA